>CM045758.1:8745429-8928274 GCA_025200525.1 Camellia lanceoleosa | reverse complement strand
TTAGCTTCAAGGTTAGGTTCTTGGCTTCATTACTACACCTCCAAGCACAACACCTCCACTATCAACCCCTAAGCACCTTGAAGCCCATTTTCAGGGGTTGAAGGCTTGCTTTTTGGTCAGTTCTTTGGTCCCTTTGGCTACAAAGAGATGCCTTTATTTCCCTCTTTTTATCATTGTTTCTTCGCATATCTTAGCTCTATTTTAAGCATTTTTACAGGCTTCGTCATAAACTAAAAAGTCTTATTTTGAGCTTCTTAACATATTTGTTTTGAGACCATTTTTTATTGGAATCATCACTTACATGCTTCATTTCATCTTGTTTTGAGCTATGCCTTAGGGCGCTTTGTGTTGAGCTGTTGGTCTTTTGACCCACTTTGAAATCAATGGTTTTTGGTGGTTGATATGTATTTTTTGAGCATCAAAAATCAGAGAGGGTGACCCTCTCACCCCTTGTCTTGTTTTCTAGCATTATTAGCCTTACAAAGGAGCTCCTATTTGTGTTTTTTCAAGTCGTGTTTTTGGGACATTTTTATGAGTTTTAGGACCTACATGGGCTCTTTCCGGGCTTTTTTTCCATCTTAGATGTCCCTCTTGCATGTGTAGAGTAACCCTCTTCTTGGCCTTACAAAGGAGCCTTTACTTGCATGCTTCTAACCTCATTTCAGGCCCTTTTGAGTGAGTTTGGGGCCTTCATAACCTATCAGTGGGGTTTTTTCCATTTTGAGATGTCCATCTTGCAAGTGTAGAATAACCCTCTTTTGGGCCTTTTCAAAAGCTTATATCATTCTTGCATGCAGCGACCATGTTTCCATGGGTTTTGGGGCATTATTTGGCATGGCATACTTGAATTTTCCGGTTGGTGACCTCTTGATTGCCTCACATACTTGTATGCAAACCCCCTTTACTAGCTGCATGCTTTGTTGAGCCTTGATTCTATACTTTTATATGCATGGCGATTATTGGCACCCTTTTGGACTGCATTAGCTCTATTTTTTGGGGTCTCATGATTAGAATAGATGCTTGTTTTGCATGCTTAGCCAGTTCAATATCCATACCTAGCTTTTGAGTTTTTGAGGTCTATTACATGTGCATATATTGAGGTGTTTTCATGTTTGGGGCCATTGCACATCATATTTCGGAAGCTTACTATGTATGCCATATTCCCATGATTTTCACTCTTCCATGTGTTTTGAGGTTATTGCATAGATACTTGTTTTAGGACCATTGAATGAGCTTCATTTCTTTGCATGTTGAGCCATTATTTTAGGGTCATTTTCCATTTGTCTTGGACCTGCCTAGGAATTCTGCTGTTTAGGGGTTAGTTTTGCCATTTTAGGCATTGTTTAGAAGTGTACCTCTAGTGTAATGCACTTCACTAAGTTTCACGATATTAGGGCCGCTCTGGCATGCATTGTGTGAAGTGTTTGCATGATTCGGGACCATTGTTGCATCACTCATTTCAGGAAAAGGCTGGATCATGTGCCATTCATATATATTTCATCCCGCTTTCCTTGCTTTTTGATAAAGTGGCATTCGGTGCCTTAGGATCGGTCCCCTTGCATTGGGCATGTTTGCATGAGTGTTCTTGCCTTTAATTTCATCATATTAGTACTTGATTTGAGTGTGGGTGAGGAATCCCTCATATTGGTTCCCAAGTCCACGTTGCGTATTGTGCCCATATACATTTGGTTCATGTTGTTTGCATGTTTGACCATCGCATTGTGTATGCTTTGATTATATGCCCTTGTGCATGTCCATCTTAATATTATATTGCATTGTGTATGTGTATGCCATATAAACTTATGTGCATTGTGTATGCCATTTTAGTCCATAACGCATTCACACATTAATGCTAAAGAGTTGCATGTTAGTGCATATCATCCCTAACATGCCAGCGTGATTAGGTTGCATTGCATTTAGGGTTTGCGTGTTAGTCGCATTGTGTATGCCATCTCATTGCATTGTGAACTTTGGAGTAAGGGGTTAGTCCAAACCTACGAAGCAAGGCGTTCATATAGAAGTAATGGCGTGTCTCAATTTTGATCCATGAGATACTCCGATTCTGGCATGATGGAGTTTAGAGCCTTTATTGTGTTTATATCTTGCATTCATTTCCGCATTGGAAATTCGATGCAATTGACTCCTCGGCCATCATGCATCCGAGATCCGTGATTAATAGCGCGAGGATCGAGGACTATACTCCTAGAGCTTGTGCAATGTGACGGGGGAGGAGTGGTCGTGCGCACATGTGTTGAAAATTCTTTGCCATGCCTCTTTTTTTGCTCTCTGTTCGCGATGGCTTGAAAACCAGCTGACCTTCTAGAGCTGTGTGTACAATATTAAGGATCTGGCCAACGAAGAGCAAATCAAAGGCATCGCGAGGAATTTCCCCAACAAGAGCAACAATGAGCGTACAATGCATCTTTCATCATTCGAGCAATTTGGCCGGCTGATTCCATAGATCTGCATGCTGGATTTATTTTTGTTTCTTAGATTAATTTGTTAATTAATTGGGGTTTTGTAATATTTAATTAGCTAGAGTAGTTAATTATTTATTGAATTCTGTATTATTTGTCGGACCCTCTGCAGAAGAGCAATGTTGTAATAAGTGTCGCGAATTGCATAGAGATGTATGTCTTCAACCCAGCACGTCTTTCTCCCTTTTACTTACCCGACTTGTGATGGTTAGTTTAGGAGCATATATTCCAGAATTAGCATGTACTTATATTAGCATGTTTGCATCCATTCAATACATCTTGCATGCACTTGGGACTCGGTAGCATCATGCTAACACGCATTGTATTTCAATTCCAAGTTGAATACATGTTAAGTATTGCATTTCACATACCATTATAGAATAAGCCGAGAGCCTAACTCTTAGAATTTGCATTCCTACATGTCTTGCATTAGGCATCTCAACATAGTTGAAGTTCATGCATGTTTTCTAATTAAGCTTCTTTCTTTGGCTCGAATTGCTTTCGGTAAGTGTTTATGCTTTAGCATCCTTGCGTAATGTGTGAGTGGCTGCAATGATAGCATGCTTACTATGAGACTATGTGCTTATGTGTTATTTGCACAGATATAATGGGTAAGAGTTAGGTTGCTTGAGTTAAGAATAATTAAATGAAACTTAGTGTTTTAGCCTACTTGAGTAGCAAACTTCAATCCATTTTCAAAACAAGCGGATATCGAATAACTTTGTTCCGAGCTTAGGCAATCTAGTCTATACTTGTATGCCTATGCATATCTGCATAATAATTCTAGGCTAATAAATCGGAGACAAGAGCACATGTGTTTTCAAAAAGCTTCGATATCACTTGATTAGTAAGGCGATCCTTTTGATCGAGGCGAGCCAGAGTCTCATGAAATGAGCTTTCCAATAAATAAATTATCCAAGTTCTCGGTGAGGCTACTTTGGTGATAGCCGGACGCCACGTGGCCTTGAGGCACAAGTCAAGGTTTCCTAAAATTTCCTCCAAAATAAAAATATTTAGGTGGCGACTACGTATCTGGACCATGATCCATGTTGGCACTTCTTTCTAAAAATCGGTTTTCAAGGAAATGATTTGCAGTTCAGACTCTTTGATGATTCATCGGTCTTGCATTGCACTCTGCGAGATTAGATCTGAGGACTAGTGACTTTTGAGTCGGCATTGTAGTGGTGCCCATACCTTTCAAAAGCAGGATATCTTCTCCCGGAGGCGTTCGAGGACCTCCACGCAGTCCATTTCAATATCACATCAAAGTGATCAATATTCAAAAGCGGGTAAATCAATACTCTGAGATGTACATCTCCAACAATAATTTCACATCTTTGAGGATACATATAGCCGCAAGTCATGGATCCTCCAACGGTGAATACTGACTAACGAAGATAATTCATGTGGGTTCGATGGTCTAATTAATTTTTGGCGAAAAAAGCATGCGATATATATATGAATCGTTAGAGGCTCGAATCAATCAAAAGAACATAAGCATTTTGACGCACAAATTGAGAGATATACACGACGCAACCGGTCTCCGATATTTTGCATCTCCGTCACAGTCTCGAACACTTGCAGTCGCAATTTCGACCTTGCCTTAGAAGACTCTTTCCCCGATGGATTTTGGGGTTAAGTTTTCGATGTATGTGATTGATGATGCTTGCCGCTAACTTCTTGACTTTTACTATTGCCTTGGGGAAGTGGAAGAGGCAATCTTTGAAGCCATGTGACCCACTTTGCCACACCTATAACAAGCACAGAGAAATTTATAACAAACCCAGCTATGATTCTTACCACATTGAACGGCAGGCGTTATGGAGCGATTCCCTTGACTAGAAGCTGTTTGTTGACCTTTGTCGTGCATTACGCTTTTTGTTCAATGAAGCATTACGGCCTTTCTTAAATTTAAAACCTGCGTCTCTTACCACGCCATTAGAAGGGCGGTGTTTCATTACGTTTTCAATGCTTCGATGTTGGCTCGACCATTATTGCTCGGTCAAGAACATCCACATGTTTCGATGGTTTCAGAACATTGATTCTATCAAGTATTTCAACATAAAGCCGCCTTCAAACTTCACGGTCTTTTTATGTAATCGGTTTATCAACCATGTGCGGTGCATAACGGCGAGTTCGATGAACTTTGACTCATACTTCGACTACGGACATGGTACCTTGTTTCAATTGTTCAAACTCGGTCACTTTGCGATCCACGACACCTTGAGGAAGTATTTCTCAAAGGACTCTTTAAAAAAAAGCGAGCCCAAGTTATAGCGGTATTAGTGTAGCGGACAAGCATCCACCACCATGTTCTTCTTGTAAAATAAAAGTGGCCAATAACACTTTGTGTGCTTGAACAAAACACTTCAAATAATTTTACTGTTTCTAGAACCCATACTTGACCTTTAACGGTTCAAAGGCCTCCCACTGAAAGCGATGGCGGTTTCATTTTACTAAACTTACGTGTTAGAAACTATTATATCCCCATCATTAACATTGATTACGGCATCTGGGAGGTGAAACATTGATTGTTGTTGTTGTTGTTGTTGTTGTTGCCTTAAGGCTTCAGTTAATAGTTCAACTGTTCTTTCTAGACTTGCCATTCTGGCATCAGATGATTCAGTTTCATCGGCATTCCTTGCATTATCCAACTCATTATATGCAACATAGTAATAATAAACATAGGAGTTGCACACTTAAACATATTAGCTTTATATATTCATGTCATGGCCACACACACTTTTGCTCATGCAATACCCTAATTACTTAGCTAGGACATCCTTTAGCTCATTTGGACACGTGTGTGCGGTATAACTAAATGGTTTAGTATCGCTCGATACCACTCTGTCGACCAAACCCGCCCTAAGGGTTTAGCAAATGTAGGCCCGATAATCGAGATACGAAGGCACTTGATAATACTTGATGTCTGATCTGGCGGAAGCCAAAAGCGATAAATAAATAATGTCAATAGTACGTGACGGTCGGTATACAGAAGACTTTTTGAACAAATTCACATACAAGCGAACAAGATACATACATCATATCTGAGACATTGAGTTAGGGACCACATCCCTAACATTGATCTGATACAAGCTTATTAGGTCTATACAAAAGCGAGGCGAAGGGTGGATCTAAAACATCCCAAAAGCCTTAGCTTTATCGGGCTCGGAACCTCGCTATGAGGCACATTGGTTGGCTTGGCAAAAGGAGTTTAACCCAATGCTCCTAGCTCCGGTCCGGTGCCTAAACACCTACATATATATATATATATATAAGCAGTGAGCTAAAAGCCCGATGAATAACAAAATCGTAAAGAGGTTTAGAATGAATGTCCTTCGGTATTGAAAATAGTCATCTGTATCAGTATATCAGTTACTCAATCATAACAGTCATATGTGGTACATCCAATAGCAAAGCAGTACAGTAGGTCTTAGCAGACCAAGCGATCGATTGATGGCCATCATATCGATGCGATAGTGGTTCCAAACATGGGAACCGACAGAGATCTCTGTGACAGTAGCAGTACACTAACAGTAAGTTGCTATGGATGCCACGAATACAGTTCACAAATAGGGCAAACATTCATTCGATGCTTGATGTTATTTCATAAAGCGATTCGGTCATTAGATTCGAGAAAGTAATCTCAATTGAACATATCTTTACAACATCATTACTCAGAGTTACGGACTCTGAATAGGCTAGTAAGCGTCCTCGGTTGCCAACCCTACGATTCTGGGATGAACACACTAAGTTACAGCTTGGGAATCAATGACTTAATCTAACTTAACTCGATGTGGTTCTACATCAATATCCTCATTAAGATGCCTTAAACTAGGTCTAGGAATGCCTAGGATGAAATGAGGATGCAAAGATGCACTAAAACACTTTTCAAATTTTGCTTTGAAGCAGGGTCTCGCTCGGCGTGTCTTTCGCTCAGCGGACATCTTGACAAAGGAGCTCACTCGGCGTGACTTCCCCGCTTGAGTGGACTATACAAATCTTGGATGCGAAATTCACGCTCGGCGGGCACTCGACCTTCACTCAAGCGTGAGACACAGGTCCTCGCTCGGCGGACTATAAACACATGTAAAGTATTGGATACGCATTCCCCACTCGGCGTCGCTTTCTCGCTCGGCGCTGCATGAACTCAGAGTGTACGCTCGAGCGTGGAGTTCCCCGCTCGAGTGTGAGTCCAAATTTTGGAAATTCCATATTGAACCTTCAAGTTCAAAATCAACTTTAAATGCATCAAATTTGAGCTAATTTTCTGGAAAACACTTTAAAACCCATAATATGACATGTTTCAAAGGTCAATTTGGCAAAATCAAAGCCGAAGGTAAGTCCATTTGAACACAATTTCAATAAAACTTCAAGAACACAATGTGTATGTAACATGCATGTGTTCAACTAAATTCAAAACTTCAAATACATGCTCCCAAGAGCCAATTCCTCAAAAACATGATGAATTCATGGATTATAACAATAATATGGACATGCGTGCAAAATTTCTATGAAAACCACTCTAAACTTCATGATATGCACATGCATGCAAGAATTAAGCTTCAATTCAACAATCTAAACCAATTCTTGACTCTAATCTTCAATATATCAAGAACCATGCAAGAACTAACTTAAATACAAGTTTAAGAAGATGGTTCCTCTGCATATGCCTTGAATTCAAGATGTAGAAGCTTACATATGCAATCCTCTCTTCAAATCTCTTAATCTTCCAAGCAAATCTTTCAAGATGAAACAATTCTCTCTCAAGTCTCTCTCTCTCTCTCTCTCTCTCTCTCTCTCTCACGGTTTGGTCTCAAAAATGAGCAAAATGATGCAACACACACGCTCTAACAAGACTTAACAACGTGGCCCAGTTCTATGGCATTTTGGTAAATAAAGCCAACTAATGTAATTCAACATTATTTAATATAATTTAATCATACAAAATCACATTTCAATTAAATATACCATAAAATCACATAAATTCTAATTAACACATAACACTAATCAATTTCAGATTAGCCGATAAGGCCTTCAATTCTGATTTAAAACATAAAACATGAGCAGATCAATTAACGTCAAGCAGATAGAAATGCATTTAAACTAATACACTCAATCGATCGATTCGAAATTTCAATCAATTAGGTTACTTATCATGATGGAGTCCGCAGTTTAGTAGTAATTAGTGGTATATCGATAAACAATGGTGAGGATTGTTACACTAAATAAATAGGAACAGACACTGTAGGAGCAAAATTAGGTAAGCAGAGTGTACTAATGAGTCGAGAAGGTCAAAAATAGTTAGGAAAGGTGTCTTTGTGCAAAGATAGCGTCGACAAAGGCTAAAATGATGTCGGTCGCACAATAGCAAGTTGCGATGAGAAACGATAGCGAGGAAAAGCGTCTGGCCCTTGTTAGCAGATTAGGCGCCTTGGCGGCTCACGGGAAGCGATTAGGCGCCTTGGTGCACAATGGCGGAATAAGCGCCGTGAAGCGCTACAACCGAGCATGGCGTATGAAGAAGCGAGGGCTCACTACAAGAAAAATCACCTTTGGTGACTAAATTTTAGTTGCCAAAAGTCCATTTTAATCGCCAAAAGTCGACTTTTTAGTTTCCCAACTAAAATTTTTTAGTCGTAGCTTTGTCGCTTGAATACATGGTGCATGGGAGGTATTGGCAACTAAAACTTTTAATTCGACAAAAAGCAGTCTTTAGACCAAAGTTTTAGTCGCCAATAGTGATTTACACTTTTGAAAATCATACATTTAGCGACTAATCCTTTAATCGCCAATACTCGATGAATCGTCGACTAAACGTTTAGTCACCAAAATAAAAGACTTTTGGCTAATAAGTTTAGTTAAGCCAAAAATGCTGTGAAAAAAAAAAAACAACTTTTGCTTTTTTGAGATTCAAACCTGCTCCCACATTCTAAACCTCTAGCAACACACTTCCTCCACTATGCCACTACAACACCACATGAATATATATGCAATATATATTATTTATATAAATATATTGACCCGTATTAATATAAAACTATATATATAAATATAATTATTTTATTCAATATAATTTATATAAAAAATAAATTATTTACTAAAAAAAATTAAAGGCCACTTTTGGCGACTAAATCCATTATTTAGTAAGCCAATTATAATTTTGGGCTACTAATTATTTTTTAGTAAGCTAAAAAAATAAGTTACGCCTAAAATAAGCAGGTTTTGGCGACTAAACTTTTTTAATGCAAGCGTCCTTTGGCTACTAAACTGCATTTTAATGCGCCAATTGCACTTTTTACCTACTAAATATTTTTTCAGTAGTCAAAACGCTTCACTTCCTCCGACCAAACTATTTTTAGTGCCAAAAGCGGTCACTGGCTACTAAAAACCTTTAGTCGGTAAAACCCATATAATCGGCGACTAAATTGATTTTTAGTAAGCCAATAACTATACATTTGGCTAGTAAATTGTTTTAGTCGCCAAAAGTCTTCACTTTAGCTACTAATTCCATTTTAGTGGCGAAAAGGGCACTTTCTCCGGCGAAAATAATATTTTAGTCACCATTTACGCATTTTCTTGTAGTGGTGGCGTCGACGATGGCGTGGGCGAACGGAGGCGTGAAGGCGCGTGTGCGATGGCGGAAGTGAGCGTCTTGAACACAAAGGTGGCGTGGAAGCGTGTGGCGTTCGATGGCAGAGTGGTGCGGTTGGAATTGTGAGGTGATTCTGAAATTTGTTTGGTGTAGTGCCACGTATGCGAACTAAACATCAAAAGCGAAAAATGCGAAGTGTATAAGCTCGACACCATGTAAGATTGGTAGGAAGAGAGAAAAAAGAAAGCGGAATGAAGTGTTTGTTATATTGATATATTGTTTACAAGAGTGATGATTCTCATTTATAGAGAAGAGCACCGAAAGGAGAAAGAAACATAATAATGAAAGCTATACACTATGAAAGCATAATAATGGAAGTGTGTGCTAGTGGTGTTCCCTTTATAGCATATGTCTAATGTATTCCTTCACAGCATATATCTAATGTATATTATATATATTAACATTTACAATGTATTCGGCTTTAGTTTTGGATCACTTCATCATCTTCATGAAGTCTTGAGAATGAAAAAAATATTTTGTTTTGTCCTCTGTTTTTTCTTGGCTCTTTGTATTGAAATAATATATTAAAAAAATGAAAAATGATTCAACCCGGACCCATTAATTTCTATTCACTTTTGTTTCGTATATTACATATGCAAAATTTTCATTATTAAAATTAGGGTAAACTACCAATAGGTCTTACTTTGGAGATTTATTACTCAATAGGTCCTACTTTGGAGACTTATTACCCATTAAGTCCTATTTGATATAATTTATTAAGTGATAAAGATAAATTTATCAGTCTTTTTTTTTATGAATAATTTTATAGTGATAAATTTATCAGTCTCTTTGTTTTATGAATAAATTTTTAGTGATAAATTTATCACTATCTTATTTTTATAGTGTTAAATTTATTAGTTAAGACCTGTAGATAAATAAGTCTAGTTAACAGGACTAATTGGTAAGTACCCCTTAAAATTATATTTGAATTTATCTTATTATTGTCTAAAATTTGAATTTATAAAGAATTTGTATAAAGAAAATAAAAGAACAAACAAATCCCTTCTGTTTTCCGCAAATCTTTAATGTCGAGTGCCTTACTCATAGTGACGCATAACTTGAAGGACAAGTTCAAATTACATCCCTAAAATTATTAGATTTGTGACTGAAAATGAAAAGCTGCGTCCATCTGTATTTGGGTTTATGATCACAAGACTACATATATTGTTCATACTGTATTTGGGGTAATGTAATTTTTAATTCATCTTGCAAAACAACATATATTGTTACGATTAAGACCAACAAGAAACATAAGTAGATTCAAAACGAAGAGAACATCAAAGTGAATCCTAATCCCTGTCAAACCCATAACCCCAAGTTGATTTTTCATTCTAAATAACGATTGTTCTTGAGCGACAATTTGGAGTCACTCTCAAAGTCATCTCTGTTACAAGCAATAAATAGCTTTTCACGTCGCCGTGTTTCCGTCGCTCCGTTCGTGCTTCCTAGAACCACTGTTTCGGATCATGCTATAATTTCTCAATTTGAAAGCTCTTTTAAATCAATTTAAGAAGGAAAATGTTAAAAACAGTCCTTAAAATTATTGTTAGTGTTAAAAATGTGTGAAAGTATTTTAAATGTATGGAAATATGATAATTTTTTTGATACTTTATGTTTCTTATCGATAATTTTTAAGGTTGTTATTAATAAGCGCTTTTTAAAATATTGAAAATCTTAACTTAGCTTGGTCTTATAGATTAAAGTATTTAAATCTTAAAAAAAAATCAAATTCAGCAGGTTATTTGGGCCAATGTCACCTGATTGAATACAAGACACACACACAAATAACAATTTAGGTATGTATACACATCAATTAGCCATAAATACTGTTTGCATGTGTCATGAGCGATATAGATTAAGGGGTTATTTGATATATTCTAAAAAACCTTTTAGTTAAATAAGTCAATTTCTCATGGAAAGAAGTCAAATGTCACTCAACTTCACAAAGGAATTATTTTTCTTGATTGCACAAAAATATTTATAAAAAAAAATTACTAAAAAACGACAATCTCAAATAACCTCTCAAACTTTTAAAATACACATATACAGAATAATTAATTCTTTATCCATCATGAATCATATCCTATCCATAAGGTACTTGTACATTTTAAATTTGTGAAGGAATTTGTAAGAAGAAAAAAATTGTTAAAAAATTATCCTTTTACAAATTTTCGAGTTTCATTAAACTAGAATTTCCACTCGAAGCACTACTCTTGTTTTTGTAGGAAAAAGTGAGTCATGAAACTGAATTAGTCATCCTTTTCTGATGTACCAAAAAACAAAAAACTAGAATTAACCATTAGTTTTCAAGTCAAGACTGCAATGATGTGCAACAAAATGGAATTTTTCTTTGTTTAAAGGATTGATAAATTGAATTGGTTGTCCATGCGGGCATTATTATCATATTTGCAATACAACAATCACGTGGTTGTCCATGGAGTTATTTTTCTTGTGTTTTTTGTCTAAAATATTTAGGATAACTTATATTGATACTCTTTGAGATTTAATCTAATTATATTTTATTCTCTAACGTTTTAAAAATTACATTTTTACCTTATGATTAATAGTCTTATTTTACAAAACTCCTATTTATATATAACAAAAAGGGTAACAATTCCTAGTGAAAAAAAAAAAAAAAAGTGAAAATTGCATTGAAAAAATATATAACAAAGGAAAAGAATTTTTTTTTTTTTTAAAAGTAAAAGCAGTAAGAAAAGAGAGTGTGCATAAGTTTAATATTTTCATCATGTCTAAATAATTATAATGATCGGAGGTTAGTATAATTTTTCAAATGTTAAGGAGTGATATGTATTAAATCTAAACTCCAAGAAATATAAATGTAATTTATCCAAATATTATTTATAATGATTGTGAAAATTTTAAAATATAAAATTTATAAATATATTTTATAAAAGAAGTTAGTGAAATTTAAAAGCGAAGATCACGTTGCTTGATTCTTTATTCCAAGATACACGTTGCATTTAAATTCTCATCTTACGGGCGTGGTGATATGACAAATTAAGTGAATTTTAATTTGTAAGAATTCCTAGCGTCGATGTGAAACACAGATTTTTCATAGCTAAGGCATGCAATGCAACTAAACAAAGTGAGAAAGCAACGACTGCATTTATTTTATTCATTGACTATTTATCCAATAGATATCACATATATTTATTTATTTATTTTTAGGTGGGAGATAAAACAACAATGTAGCCGTTATAATTCCTATCAACTAGGCAGGCACTTGCCTACACATTCAATGAATGCCAAATTTCAAATCACAAACATGTACAATCACAACAAACAATTAACAGGAGAGAACATCATAACAATTTAAAAGAGATAATTATAATTTATTTTAATATAAAAATTTATATCATATTATTTGATGTAACTTTTGTTTATAATTTATTAGGTAAAAATAACTTAAATAAATTAAAAGAAATTAATTATCTAAAATTTAAAAAAAAATGTGTTTTTAATTTATACTTTCTAATTTTCAAATTTTAATTTTCAATAAGCCACACCAAACATGACCATAGTAAACTAAAGGGAGAGATGTCTTTTCCTCCAACCCCAAATACTCCTCTAAAAACATTTGGAAAAATAACATCTCAGTGGACATTTGAAAATTTAATTACAAATTAATGATAAGGTATATAAATATTAATAATTAAAATTTTAAATTTTTTTATGAGTTTTTAATAATTTTTTTAAAAACTACCATTGTGTGGTAATGAGCAATACTTTTTTTTTTTTTTTTGGTTACAAAAAAAAAAAAAAGAAAGAAAAAAGAAAAGAGTGGCTCAAGCACAGGACCCCAATCTGAGCTAAGAAATCGTTTGAGGAAATTTAAGGATGTCACCGAGAGACAATGGAGGACTTGAATCCAAGTAAAAGCAGGTTTTGGGTTTCGTCCTATCCTTGAATCCAACCTCTAGGGGCGATAATGAGTAATGCTACATCTATTTAAAATCTTAACAATCATATTAAAAATATGGAAAAATTATTTATAAGTCCTATTAGGGAGACTTGTGCTATATATGGTCCTACTAAAAACTTATGTTCCCATAAGTCTGTAGGAAGTTTGTTGACACATTTACCCTCAATATTAATTGTTAATATCATAAATAATAGTAAAACCATATATAGGAAATTGAATGTTACCATATATCATATCTATATAAGCGTAACGTAACGTAACACCTACATAAGCGTAGCGTAACACCTATGATCTATGATAATATACAATTTCCTATATAGGAAATTGCATGTTACCATAGATCATATCTACATAAGCGTGGCGTAATATGACACCTACATAAGCGTAGCGTGACACCATAGATCATATCTACATAAAAGTAGCGTGCGTGACACATATTATCTATGGCAACATTCAATTTCTTATATAGGAAATTGAATGTTACCGTAGATCATATTTATATGAAGCGTAACGTGACACCAACATAAACCCGACAACATTTTTACATTCAATTTAAAAAATAAAAACTCATTAAATTTGCGAAATGTAGCGTGACACGCGTTACGTTACGTTTATGTAGGTGTCACGTTACGTTATGTTACGTTTATATAGGTGTGACGTTACGTTACGTTTATGTAAGTGTCACGTCACGTTACGTTTATGTAGGACCTTGTGGAATACATTGTTATCTAAATAGAACTTGAGACTCTATAAGAAATTAAACAGGACTTAGCCTGCCATAAGTGTCTGAAAAATGACTTCTAAATAAGTCTCCCTAAAATTATACATGTCCAAACATCATTAGAAGTTTAAATGTCATTATTTTTTTTGAAAACAATCACATTTGGCGTCTTGTATTTTTAATAAATTTTTTAATAAGATTATTAATATGTGTAGAATTATTTGTGTGGTAATTTCCGTCAAAACATTTTAGATTAACAATGTAGTACACGTGGATAATGATTATTACAAATGAGAGTATCCTATTAGAAGTTAGAAAATGATATTGTTGGCTTATTTTTCCTACAAAGGAAAATATTATAAATGCGAGCGTGCTAGTAAGAATTGAAAAATCCTTCTGATTAAATTCAAGCCAATTATCAAGTGATTGTGTTGGCGGTTCTTTTGCCTCAACAAAGAGGACTTCAAAATTGCCAAAGTGTAGAAAAGAAAAATTAAAGAAGAAAGGAAGATGGAGAAAAGGCGATTGAGTGAATAATCAAAGTAATAATTACTTACCTCTACTCCTATGCTTTGAAATGAAAGTGCATGAAATGCTTCGAAATGAAAGTGCTGAAAATAAATGCTTCGAAATATAAATCTATGTTAAACTACTCCTAAGATAAGGAAAATGACAAGAAATATTGAAATCAATTGTCTTTGATTTAAGTTCTAGATATATTACAATATAGCCATTAATGGCTATTTATAAAGGAAAAAATACAGCAATAACTACTTAGTAACTACCCATTTCTTCCATCTTCATTCTTGTCTTGCCATGTGTCCTTTCACTCATCCACTTTGTCCTTCATATTCTCCATCATCTCTATAACTTCTTTTAACTTCCAAATGAATAAGAGGATGCCACGTGTCCTGCAATTATATAAATAATAAAAATTACAGATTTATGGTGCTAACATTACCCCCCGCGGCCCTTAAAAATGATATTTACTTGAATTTTGAAGGGCGAATCAAAACTATAACTAATCTAAGTAACAAAGTGCTTCGAATGATATAATAACACCAATAAGGTGCTTCAAATGAGTATGAAATTATAACTAGATGACCAATAACAAGCTTCGAAGGTGGTATAAAAAACCAAATTCATTGTTCGAAGGTCTTGCGGCACAGTTTTGAAGGAACAACATCACCCCTCGAAGGTTTGAAGCATTGATATAGGATGATGATACTTACAATGAAGTTTCAAGGTTAGGCTTGACGCTTCAAATGTTTCTTCGAAGCTTTATACCGTTTCGAAGGTGAAGTAATCAACTTTTGAAACAACTCTTGATGCTTCAAATGTATCTTCAAAGCTTTATACAGTTTCGAAGGTGAAGTAATCAACCTTCGAAACAACTCTTGATGCTTCGAATGTATCTTCAAAGCTTTATATAGTTTCGAAGGTGAAGTAATCAACCTTCGAAATAACTCTTGATGCTTCGAATGTATCTTCAAAGCTTTATATAGTTTCGAATGTGAAGTAATCAACCTTCGAAATAACTCTTGATGCTTCGAATGTATCTTCAAAGCTTTATCTGGCTTCGGCGAAGTAATCAACCTTGAAACAACTCTTGATTCTTGAATGTATCTTCGATGCTTTGACTGTACATATAAACAACTGGCCATTAATTTGAAAAGATAAGCCATTCTTAACCACTTATTTAAATGCATAGGCTTTTTCTAGCCAAATTCATGCATTTTAAATGGTCATCCCTTGTTTTTAGTGCTTCGAACTCATAAGAACAATTTGTTAATTTTATTAGCCACATCATTAGAATTATATTTTGATGTGAACCACAAATCCAAAAAGGATTTTGAACACCAAAAGTCATGGTATAGTGTGACCATGAAAATTCATACTTTTTGACATTGTCAAAATTTTTGAATTCATAAACAGTGGCTTGTTCATCATTCTTGACCATGTTTGTTTTAAAAACAAAACTTTCGCCGAAATGATTTTCATAATTATTTAGTAAAGTGGGTTGTTTTTCCAAGTTAGCCATTAATGGCTTATGAAAATCACCCATAAATATGTTATTTTCATGACTTGACTCTCTAAAATTTGGTTCTTGGACCCCCCGAGTCATACATGGAACATCATTTTTAGCCAAATTTGGCTCAAGAACATGCTCTTTCGTTGTGTTAATTTTATAACTTGGCTCTTTAAAAACGGACTCTTGAACCCTCGAGCCATTGATGAAATCAACTCTTTGCTTTTGCTATTTTCAACCATGGAAAAATTCTGAAAAAATTCACCAATTCCGGCCACTAAAGCCTCAGTTAAAGACTTGGTAGTGAGAGTTGATAACTCATCATTCCATTGGCGAATTTCCATTTCAAGTTGATGAATTTCTCTAATTAAATTGTGTCTTTTTTCTTCCACCAAATAATATTGTAATGGATGAAAGTTTATTTCATCAAGAAAATGGATCTCTTCTTGAAGATCCAAAATTTTTCTTTCACGCCAATATATTTGAATTGACAAGTTCGAATGGCAAAATCAAATTGTTTGTCATTTTTACACTTGGGTCCACTGGCGTGCCAAAAATGTTGGCTTTTTGGCTGTTCGAAGGTTATTTTTGTAAATGCGAGCGTGCCAGCAAGGATCAATCAGTCCTTACAGAAATTATAATTGCCAACCAATTATCAGACGATTGTGTTTTAGTTCTTTCAGCCTCAATGAAGAGGACTTTTACTGGTGGCTTGACTTAGGAGAAATTAAGAGGAATAACAGTTAATATGAAGAACAATGGAAGTATTTTATTAAAATGAACACTTACAATGATCAGAACTCAGCCTCGAAGAGATTTACGGGGACGATCTACTTGAAACTACTCCTATGAAATCGAAGTGCAGAACAAGTATTTAAAGTACAATAAAGGTAAAGACTAGAAATGTAAAAAACTGGAAAATAAAATATGTAGAGTAAGACTGGTTTGTATGATCTGAGTCTGGGGGTTTTTCTAGGGACTTCCTTGCTATTTATACTCCTCAAGGATGACCATCGAATTACACTTCAAACCGTTGAACCGCTCCTCCATGATTGCTGATCATGCTGCCTTAGAAGTAGTTCCACTACGCCTTTTCTTGCAGTTGAACTTCCTTCTTGTATTTGAATTTGAATATGAGCAATTGTTGAAGCCACGTCATCTTGTATTTCTTTAATGATCCTGTGCTACTCAGATCAAGTGAGAACCAATTTTTACTGCCACGTGTACGATCAATATCGAAGACTTGAGTAGTCTCCCCACACTACCCTTGCTTTGCCACGTGTCGAACTGTAATTGGCTTTTACAAAATATGCAGCCAACATTACCCCCCGCACTAATATACCCAATACTTTGTGATATTAGTGGATCACAGCTTTTCCCGTGCTTTTGAAATGTGCATAGAGTCTATCTTCTAGAAACACAACCGTCATCTCTTTGGTGATAATCTGCATTAACTCTTTTCAATTTGTTCAACGTCCCAATACCTTAGCATTGAGCAGTTATGGTGAATCAATTTCCCTTTCTATTGATCAAGCACATGAAGAGCCATTGAGTAATGCTATTTCCCCTCGAACGAACCCCCACCCATTCATTAGCCACCTTTACCCACCTTTCTATATTCAGGTCATGGAAGCCTTTGCAAATTACCAACCTTTGGACTACGAACACATTGTCCCTAATCCTTCGATTCAACAAGTCACAGACACAGATACAAGAAGTTCTTTCTCTGACTCCCCTTTGTACCTTGAACGACGCTCTCAAACCTTTGATTTGGCAAGTTGCAAGTATGGACTTAAAACTCTTCTTCACAAAATTCGCATGGGATGAAACTATAACTTCTTCGTCTTCGGGGTTCTTTGGACAAGTTTGGTCAACTCTGAGACTTATGATTTGAGGAACGAATCAACCATCATTTTGTAGAGTTTATCGACCCTTTGGAGCTTCCTCCCTATGCTCAAGTTTAGTGGTCTACCCTTACGCACCATTGACCTTCGGCGTAGTTTGGAGGAAAATCTTCTTGTGGCATGGTACACATCCTCCATGTCTACCAAGGCGGTGTTTCGCCCAACGTTCAGAAGAAGTTCAAGGGTACCATCCATCCTTCTTAGCCAAAAAGGCGAAGATTTGCTCTTCTGACTGGCTTGACTATATTAATGCCTTTGTTCCTTCCAGTCCTGTGTCATCTTCCATAATAGAAGCATCCACACCTTCTTCTTCACCCTCTAAAATAGAAACATCTGCTCCTTCTTCTTCACCTTCTGAAGCAGAACAATCTGCCCCTTCTTCATCAACCCTTTCCTGGACAGAAAAACTGAGGCTTGCCCTCCCCATGAACGAAATCATTCCACCTTACAAACCTCCATCAATCCCTACTCCCGCTGAGCAGAAAGAGGCTCAACTTCTGCTTGCAGCTTTCTCTCACTTGCCCTTCAATGTTCTTGAAGACGACGTTCCTTTCAAGAACTTTCGATGGGCTTGTGACATTTTGACTAGGGGTCATATTCTTAACCCCATTGCCCAAGCAGAACTTCATATGTTCCTTAACCAACTCGATGCTTCTCTCGTATCGAAATTCCAAGGTTACTACACAATCTTTGGACCAACTTTCGCCTTTTCGAATTCAAGCCCAATACGGCAGAGAATTTTATCGAAGACTTCGATGATTTCAAGAATAAAGCTTCACAGATTGGGATGATTTGGTCCTAGATGAAGTGGAACAACGATTGAGAGAAGACGCATTCGAAATAAAGACTGAAGAGCTCTACTATGAAGTGAGAGCACACCAACTTATGCAGCCAACATTAGAAGAAATAGAAGACATAATAAAGACGTAATGTAAATTTATTGATCACTTTGTTGGATCAAATTTCATGATCTTGTCATTTATTCTATTCCTTACTTTTATGAGCTTGAATTGCACTAGATAGGGTCATTTGATGTAATTGCTTTGGCCTCAAATATAAATAGAATTCCATTTGGCATTGTTTGACCTTTTTTCCATTTGCCTTTAAGAGCCAATTTAGAGCTTCGAACTGAATAAACTCATTCTTCGAATCTGGACTCAATTGTTTTTAATGAAACACTAAAAGGAACCAACAAGTCTTTTTCCAATTTATGGAGTAAAGTTGACAATGGGTCGACATCATCTAGAATTAGTGCTTCGAACCCCACCTTATCCCTCGCATCCAGACCCCATCAATTTCCAATAAGGATGTTGGGATGAAACCTCCAATTTATGGATTATGATCGTCAACTTTTGTTAATTCTTGTTCAGAATTGGTGCTTCGAATTTAACAATCCTTTCCCTTAAAGCCTGCTTTTAATTATAACCAAAATATAGTCATGGTTAATCTCGACTAGTCTTGCAACAAATTCATACTTTCAACAATATGGAAATTGCCCTTGGGGTATCTTGCTTTAACCAAACCAATCAATTCTTTGTGTATATACAAACCAACTATTGGTTTAGATGTTTCAACAAGAATTCTCATCCTTAAAGAATTCTAAATTTTGCTTCAAGGTCATATTTTCATTAATAACCCTCAAACACCTTTGAAGTAGACCAATGCTCGAGCATTCTAGCATCTTTAAGCATGTAGTATGCCGCTTCAGATTTCGAAGCCGTTGTTGTTTGATTTTGGCGCCAAAATTTGGCTTCAAGCCAAATACCCTACTAAGCTAGTCTCAAGATTCTGGTTGTGTTCTTTCCTCCAAAAATATCAATTTGAAGGAAACTCTTCAGATTCATACTTTTTAGTACTTAACGACTTACGCAATATATTTTTCAGACACAAAGGCTTTTAAGACCCTCTTGTTTCGTGTTCTGAAATCACTTGCTTCTTTTAACACACAAACCCTACCGATCCTCTAGTAACCCTCTCTTTCTCCATGGATCCTTCCTCGTTGAAAGTGCCCGCTGGCGACAGCATCCTCCATGCTGCATTTTGGCATTTCGTTGCTACCTGATTCTTTTGAAGAATCTTTCTCAACTGGTCCTTCAGCCAGAAATGTTTGCTCAGCCATGAAGGCTTCGAACATTTCTTCCTCTGCCATTTCCTTCTTTTGGCTTTTGCCAATCTCTTCTTCCGTCTCGCTGTCACTTTCCATTAGAGCTTTCTCCAACCCTACTAAGCTAGCCCTCTATCTGGCCTTTAGTTCAGAATGAACCTTGGCCAATTGTTCTCTGCTGCTAACCAGTTTGTTCTGTGGACTTGGCTTTGGGGCATGGTCTGGCTTTGGATTCTTCTTTTCTTCTGTCTTTACTAGTGAAGAACTCGCTCCACTTTCTTTCAGATCTTGCTGGTACTGGGTGTACCTACGCTGAATTTTCCTCCTCTATGACCTTGAAATAACTGGGACCATATCTGGTTCCTTTGTCTTTGGGTGTTTAAGCAATACCCAATTATTCGGAGCCACCAATGGAGGTTTGACCATCCTGCCTTAGTTTCCAACATCCTTTTAGGCAGGCACTTCCCTAGGTTTGTTCTGCATTACAAACCAATCTGGGACCCCAGGTACCCATGAACTTATTGACTCAGATGTTGAGCTGCTTTTTTCAACCTTCGAAGCTGGATGTGAAGGTAAGTGTTTGGCTTTGACTTCATGTTTCGAGCCTGATTTAGACCTTTGATGCAGATAACCACTTTCTGTCCTACGTGAGGTGGGTCTAGGGGGCCAATCCCTGGCTTTGATCCCATGAAATGAACCTCTCTCCAATCTTTTTTCAGAATGATGGCTCTCCATTCTGTAATAGTTAGGTGGCCTAGATTCATGCAAGGGTCTCTTGCCTTTAGCATGCATTCTGTCCATTGCAGGCTCAACCACTGATGGTCGTTGCCTATCACTAGCCGGACACGGCCTTTTGTTGTAAGCGTTGGTTGACTTAGGATGTCTCTGAACATCCCTGTAGTATTGCTTCCCATCAATTGGAAGCCCCTTCAATCATTTATAACTTAATCTGCACCTGGGACACATCCTTCAGACATGTACCGCTTCCAAGGAATCATCATCTAGTACTTCTTCATCAGAATGTTCCTTCTGACGTGAGAACCCTTGTCCAATGGCTGGTGGGGTTCCAGTGACCTTCTTGGTAGTCGTCTGGTTGGCAATATGCATTTGCACATTGACCTCTTTCAACTCTTGTAGAGATAGATTCTGGAAGTTTGGTACAACCACATTAGCTGTGCTCTCTCTAACTTTTGGAAACGGGTTGCTGTCAATCCCCATGACCTTCTCGCCTCTTGGCCGAAATTTCAAACTCCTTTCGAATTTGCTTTGGATCTGTCTCGAAAAACAATGCGCTTTTTAGTCGAGTGAGACCAAGAGTTATGCTATTTACAATATACTTTCCTTAAGTTCATCCGAGATGGCGCTTTTACTCCTTTAGGTAACTTAAGGAAGTTGGCATAAGCAGCAAATGATCAAATATGTCATCGCTTTTGTTAAATCAAAAGAGTATTTTCTATGAAAATCTTTCTTTTAAACCGCCTGGTCAATTGTTGTATCCTTATGAATCAATGCTTCACAGACATGTGTTCTTGCCCACAATCTCACAGATCGATCGTGATAATTAGGATATCTATAATATGTCTTATATGACGATTATTTCGATCTTATTCCTCCTCTAGTAATGCTTCAGATCTAGACACCTTATAGGTTAGTTCCACCAAATCTTCGAATTCAGTTGAGTCAAACTTCTTTCGAAGCTTGAACTCTAGGCCGTTTTGAGCCAATCTTACAAATTCTGATTCTGGCAGGATGACTCTACATTTATTTCGAGCCCTTTTAAATCTGGCGACAAACTGAGTAGCGTTTTCTTCAGGCCTTTGACTCAATCTAGCCAAGTCTGCCATAGAAACCTCTGGCTCCGATTGGAAGAACTGGGCATGAAATGCCTCTTTCATTTGTTGCCAATTTTGAATGGAGCCAGGTGTAAGGTTGATGTACCATACAAACGCTCCTCCAGTTAGAGAATTTGAAAATAATCTTAGTTTCATAAAGTCATGATTAGTAAATTCACCGCATTGAGCTGTAAACCTAGCAATATGCTTTATTGTTGACTGATTTCCAGTCCCATAGAAAAGGGTAAAGTCTGGTATCCTGAACCCCCTTGGGTATTCATGTACCCTATCCACCCATTCTGGGTATGGTTTTCTATATACAGGAGTCTGGACCCCCCGAGCTATCGGTCCACACATCTCCCTAACAATATCAACAATTTGGTCTCTAGGGACCATATTTTGTGCCTGTTGAACCATTACTGGAGGGATAAACACAGGATTTGGTAGACAAACTTGTGTTTGCGGTCCTCTTGGTCCATAAGGTGGTATATTTGGGACTGGTTGCCCCTGTGGTGCAGGTTGCTGTTGGGGGTGTGGGTAATCCCTTTGAGCCTGTCCTGCGAAAGGTCCAGCGAAAGGTGCTGGGACAGGTGTTGTGTCCCTTCTATTTGCAGGCCAACCTTCCAACCCCCCGGGTATAAATTCGAATAAGGGATTATTATACCCCCTAGTGCCAAGTATGGCTTCGAACATGTGATTTGTAGCCATTCTTACGCCAGTTTCTTGTACTTGGCCAGATCCACCAACTTGTGTGGTTTCATTGTTAAGTACCGAGGCATTTTGGCCTGCTATAGGCCTCGAAATGGGTTCGTACCAAGACTGAGGTGATGGTCTTTCATAGTTTTGATTACTAGTTTGACTATTAGAATGTCCATTAACTTGCATAGGCTGTTTGTCTCTAGCCAATCTTTGCTGAGGGACATTTAAAACTTCCTGTGTGTGTCTTGTGTTTGTTGGTTGGTGGTTATTCATTCGATCCAAAAAGGATGTTGCCCACATTTCCATTGTGTTCATTAATTGTTGTCCCATAGCATCTACTAAGCCATCCCATAGATTGGTTGGCTGAATAGATGGAACAGTGGATGGTCCAATTCCTTGGCTTCGTCCAATATTATGAACATATGGTTCTTGTCCCGAAGTACTGGTCTGTTCGACCATAGGTTCGGATAACATGGGAGTTTCCACAGGATGTGTTACCACATTATCCTCTGGATTAGGTATTTCTACCTCTCCTTCTACGCCTTCTTCCAAGCGTTCATTTTCTCCTTGTCGTCTTCGTCTAGCCATTTTAATTAGTCCCACCGGGCGTGCCAAAAATGTTGGCTTATTTTTCCAACGAAGGAAAATATTATAAATGCGAGCGTGCCAGTAAGTATTGAAAAATCCTTACAGATTAAATTCAAGCAAATTATCAAGCGATTGTGTTGACGGTTCTTTTGCCTCAACAAAGAGGACTTCAAAATTGCCAAAGTGTAGAGAAAAGAAAAATTAAAGAAGAAAGGGAGATGGAGAAAGACGATTGAGTGAACAATCAAAGTAATAATTACTTACCTCTACTCCTATGCTTTGAAATGAAAGTGCATGAAATGCTTCGAAATGAAAGTGCTGAAAATAAATGCTTTGAAATATAAATCTATGTTAAACTACTCCTAAGATAAGGAAAATGACAAGAAATATTGAAATCAATTGTCTTTGATTTAAGTTCTAGATATATTACAATATAGCCATTAATGGCTATTTATAAAGGAAAAAATACAGCAATAACTACTTAGTAACTACCCATTTCTTCCATCTTCATTCTTGTCTTGCCATGTGTCCTTTCACTCATCCACTTTGTCCTTCATATTCTCCATCATCTCTATAACTTCTTTTAACTTCCAAATGAATAAGAGGATGCCACATGTCCTGCAATTATATAAATAATAAAACTTGCAGATTTATGGTGCTAACAGATATACAAGTCTATTTTGAAAACTCACTTTTTAGACCAATTATATATAAATGAAATAATTGATGGATGATTACATAAAACATGAAAAAAAAAAAAAAAGATTTGACTTAAATATTTTAACACACTGTCAAATCATTAAATTTAAAAAATGAGTATACTTTTCACTTCCGATTTGTAGCTTGAAAATACTGAGGCTTGAATGCCCCAAGTTCCAAAACGACATCATTTTTGGATTTTTTTTTTCCTCTTTTCTCTCTGGAGCAGAGGTAAAGATGAAGAAGAAGAAAAAGAAAGAAGAGATAGAGAGAGAGAGCATCAACATCAACATCAACAACAACAACAACACATTCATCAACAACAACCAACAATCACACAAAATAAATAAATAAATAAATAAATAAACTATAGAATCTAAATAATAATAATAATTCAACAACACAACATCATCATCAACAACAACCAACAATCATCAACAAATTTTTTTTTTCTTCTCCTTTTCCTTCATCTTCAGATCCAAATCTACTAGGGAAAAAAAAATAAAAAAAATAAAAAATAAAAAATCTGAAAGAGACGAGAGACACACCAGCAAATTTGTAGATTCGGACGGCGATACCTACCGGTGCCGCCACCGGTAGAGAGAGAGACGCCACCATCACCGTCTCCTGTGTGTGTATACATAGATACATACACAGATCTTCTTTCTCTTCTTCCTCCGCCAACACCGATCACTGCCATCACCGTCTTCTTCTCTTCTTCCTCCTCTCCATCTTTTCTCATTCTCCTTCTCCTCCTCCTTGTCTTCCTTATCTTTCTCTCCATCTTTTCTCCTTCTCTCTCTCTTCTCTTCCCTCTCTCATCTTTCTGATGTCTGTATTCGAAAGCAAGAAAAGAAAAAAATGAATACCCAAAACAACGTCGTTTTGGATATTCGAGTCACTTCAGGCCAACTTTTTTTTAGTTACAAAGTATTATTCTATACTTTTTTTAAGGATACACATATTTTAAAACAATGACACATTTAACATGACATACTTTTTTATTCTTTCCCCTTCCCCTTCCCCTTGCCCCATGTGATATAGCAAGATCCTCAGTAAAGATGAGATAGAGAGCATGAAATGGTTGTGTCTGATTTTGTAATTAAAATATGTACACTCACAAATTTTCATTTATTTGCCTTGAGACCGGTTTGGTTTAATTTGTGAAAGATTGAAAGAATAATCTTGACCACAAACAATATTATAATTAGGGGAATTAAAGAAAGACCATACGGCAACATCAACCAGAAGCTTGAAATCTACATCAACCAAAATCTTAAAATCTTGAAGAATTCAACGGTGACCCAGAACTTTGGCACATTCTCTTTCATAGTAAAAGCATAACTGGCAAAGAAAGCAGCCAGGCCAAAAAGCCAACCCAACTATTTCGTAGTTTTTTTTTTTTTTTTTTTTGTGTATAGAGTTCTAATAATTTGTGGTTTGATGTTACGTATTTTATGGTAATATTATTTATTTTTGTGGTAATATCAAGTATTTTTTTATCCAAATATCTTATAATAAAAAAGTATATAACATTATTACAAAAAAGGTCTAGCTTCCCTCCAGTCGTGATCGGGCTAGAGGGTGATGTTGGGCCCGTGTGGACTCACCACGGATCCTGTTTCGATAATTCGAACCGTTCAATATATAGAACTCGTCGAGTATTATATGTCTGTAAAAAATTACGTCGGTCGGATATCGATAGCTATGTGATCAAATCAATTTTGTATAAAAAAAGGACGGTAAAAAAATAAACGGTTGACAGAATTTTGTTCCGATGAGATAGCTATTGATATTCGATCAATGTGATTTTTTACAGACATATAGTACTCGATGTTCTCTACATATTCAACGGCTCAAATTATCGAAACAAGATTCGTGGTGGGCCTCTACAAGCCCAACAACACCCTTCAATCCGATCATGGACTGGAAGGAAGCTGCACTTACAAAAATACGTAATATTATCACAAAATATGTAATTTTAATTTTAAATTATAATTTGTTGCAACTCTATTAAAAAAAATATGTAACATTTACACAAAAAAATAAAAAATAAATAAATAACACACAACATAAAAATGTATAACATGGGTGTTTGGTTCGAGTTAGCAAATATACAGAGAGAAAGTTGAAAGTGGCAGCAACTATACCCATTTTCTGTCAATCATACCTAATAAAATTAGATAAATAATTTAAATTGATAATAAATTAAAAATTTATGATTTAAATTGATAAAATTAAAAAATTTAGAGTTTAATTTATTATATGGATCAAATTCTGATTTATTTATTTTTTATGTGTGTGTAATTTCTCCTAATTTTAATTACACCATTAAGCTACACATTCACTCCCGAAATTAAAAAAAATATTTAACACAAAAAATGAAAATTTATTTTTATTATTATTTTTTTTATCAATTGACACATATTTAACAAATAAATTTAATTTTTTAAATATTTATATAATTTACAAATTATTAATAAAAAAAAAGTTAAATATTATATAAATTAAAAATATATTGACGCGGTGGCCCAAATTGACATTTTGACGCGGTGGCCCAAAAATATACTTTCACTAGAAAAATTAGTGTGATTTCAAAAAAAAATAAAAAAGACAACGGTGGCCCAATAATTGACGCGGTGTTTTCTCACAAAGCAAAGAAATGTCGTAGCAGCAACGGCGCAATCTGTACCAAACAGACTAGGCCCCATCCCTTCAGTGTATTTTTTCATGAAAAATACTGACAATTAGCGTTAGTATATGTATTAAAAAAAATAATATTATGGATCATAAAAAAAAATCATGAAATGTATTATGAAGATTTTTCATCATTTGATTAGTGTGTAGTGTTTTATTAGTATGTGTAATCTAAATGTGGAAAATCTTTCATAGTTATCTTTACGACATTTTTTTCATGATTCTTAACATTACTAAAAAAAAAAAAAAACTAACTTTTCTCCGGTCTACGAGTGTTGTTCCGTTCAATGAACTCAATTTTAGATTCCGTTTTGATAATTTAAATTATTCATATTTTAAAATTCATTGAATATATTATCCTTAAAAAAACTGAAATCGATCAGATAACGATAATCGTATATACATATTAATTTTGTATAAATCGTTTATTTTATCACTGTTCATTTTTTTCATAAAAAATTAATCCAGACACGTGAGTGTTGTTATTTGATCGACTTTATTTTTTACAAAAATGTTATATTCAACGAATTTTAAAATATGAACAATTGGACAGCGAGAGCCAAAATTAGACCCATTGAGCCAAATAACACCTCTCCAGTTCATAATTGGACTAGAGAAAAGTCCAATTATAGACTAGAAAGAAACCCATCTAATAAAAAAATATATTAAAAGAAATAAAATAATATTTAAATTTTATAATGAAATAAAATGTCTATTTCTTAATTTAAGAGAAGGAATAGGTATTTATATAAATTTTTTGGATTATCATTCCAATGTAATTTCTCACTTTCATAAAACGTACCTAAAATAGAAAAAAAGAATACAAAGTATATTAATTATTTTCAACAGTGGTGCTACATACTATTAAAAAGGTATTACTAAGCCAGTTCTAATGAACTGGCAGTGTTGAAATTTTTTTTAAAAAAAATAAAGAGTAAAATATCACATCAATTAGGGCTACAGTATTTTTAAAACTATTAGAGCTCATTATTTTAGAGCTCTTAAACAATTTTCTTATTTTCAAACGACATAGGGTCACGCAGCGGCGGAGGGAAGGTGGGCCCAGAGCATCACGTGTATCTCTTGAGTTTTGATTTTTTTTTTTTTGTTTAAACATAAATAAAATATTTTATATAAAAAAATTTATAAAAATATTATTTAGAGTGAAATGTCAATGATATATTTAAAATTATAAGAACAATAATGATTATTTTGATTAAAAATAAAGAGACTACGATATTATTATCTATGAAAATTTTAATATAATGGTGATCTCTATCATTATTGATATGCAAATATAATTAATCTCAATGAAAATATAAAATTTATTGAATTGTTAATTACATTTAATATGCAAGGTTCATTCTCCATGTATTTCTTTATTATTGGTTGGTAATATCACATATCAATAATTGCGTGGTATGACTATTATATTGAATTTTTATGCATATTTTGTATAAAAAAATTTCTTTATCATTATATAATTTATTTTAAAACTTTATATCTCTGACTTTTTTTAATGTTGTCTATGATATACTAATTACAAATAACATATTTACTTTGTTTGGTTTGAGTTTTCTAAAAACACTTTTAAAATTTTTTTATGTTTTTGTTTTTCATATTTTTTTGTTTTTATTAAATTTTTTTAATATTTTAAGCAAATTTTTTAATTTTTAGACACACCTAACATAAATATCTTTAAAAAGTATAATTTTTGTGAAAAAAATCTTTAAAAATCCAGTAAATACCAAAAAAAATTTTAAAATGCAAAAAATTAGTACATTTTTCATATTTTTATATATTTATTAATTTTTAAAATATTTTTTCACAAATATTTTATTTTTTTTAGATACATCATGCATCTAAAAAAAAAACTTAAAGTTTTAAAAATATTCACTAAAAACAAATAAAATATAATATAATAAAAAATAAAAAACTTAATTCAAAAAATTCAAACAAAGCACACTGATTATTATTTTATTTTTTTTTATCTTTTTCGAAGTCAATTATAAAAATTTATATGATATTTTTATAAATATTTTTAATATTGTGATTAAAAAATACCTTCTTTGATTTATTTTTTTTTTTGACTCCGTCACTGGAGTCACGTCACCCACTAAATTCTTAAAACAATCATGAGCTCGTCTAATTTCAATGCATACCCAACTTTATTAATTAATACACAATCACATATATTTTAAAAACCACTTACTCCTTTTTTTTTTTTTGAAAAAAAAAGTATTTTGTTTTTTTAGGAGAAATTTCACTTCAGTAAATTTTTGAAAAAATAATTTTAGTTTAGTGATAAATTTTACCAACATTTAAAAGTAAAGAATCATAAACGTTTTCATAATTTTATAATTAACTTTTGAAAACTCCTATGACATGTAATTTTCATTTTTTTAATTGGAATGTAATCATTATCAATCAACGGTAGATTTATTGTTTTCAAGAAAATATTGCTTGTTTTTACTTTTTTAAAAATACTTTTCAGAAAATTTTATTTTTTTATTTTTCGTATTTTATTATTTTTACTGAATTTTTTTTAATATTTTAAGCAATTTTTTTACTTTTTCGACACACCTAACATAAATACACCTAAAAAGTTAAAAAAAAAATTGTAAAATTTTTTTAAAAATTCACTAAATACCAAAAATATAAAAAAATACAAGAATTCAATATATTTTTTTATATTTTTATATATTAATTAATTTTTAAAAATATTTTTTATAAATTTTTTACTTTTTAGATACATCTAAGTAAGGTGCATCTAAAAAAGTAAAAAAAAAATGTTTAAAATTTAAAAAATATTCACTAAAAACAAAAACAAAAAAAAAATACAGAAAAACCAAAAAAGTCAATTTTCAAAAAATTTATCCAGAAAACTCAAACCAAATACACTGAATAATTTTATTTTTTTTTTAAATGTCCATTTTTGAATTGTATTTAGATTTGTCGATCCTAAACAAAACTTAATTGAAATACGTTTGGTTTTGGCTTTTTACCTAAAAAAGCACAAAAGACAAAATTAACTACATAAATCAATAAGACAAAATGTTACATCTAAACCATAATTATTATATTTTTTCTCTCACAAAAGTCAAAAAAAAAAAAAAAACTAAAGATAAAAACCAAACGAGGCTAAAAAAAACCAGGCTAAAATAGTCAAAAAGTCAGGCTATTTTAGCTCTTCCTAAACAAAGTCTAAGAATGTTAATTAAATTATTTTTTAAATAAAATTTTAATTATTTATTTGAGTTGTAAATTATAATTATTTGATTGATGCCCAATCCGAATAAGTAAGAAATGAATGATTATTCAGTAATTTGAGAGTACGGTCACGTGATATTATATGATAGTATAATTGATGGAGAATGTGAGGTATTAATTATTTGTGTTGGGTGATTGAGAAATATAAAGAGATATAATAAATGGTGATTGGTAAGAAAGTATAATCATGTAGTATTCCAAGACTATTTTAGAATTTTTCGTAAAAAATAAAATTTGTTTAAACAAAGACAAACACATCAAGTACTTAAGAAGCAAATAATGGGAAATTCTACAATACACACTTCATACCATATTTATCTTTAATTATGTCATTTTCTTTTTTAGTTATGATATTATTTTGAGCAATGGTGCTACGCGCACTAATTGGTATACCAATTAGTGTACCAATATATGTTACGACATTTTCACTTCAAAATTATGGACCCCATCTATTATATAAACTACCAAAAACTCAAAACCTTTAAATTTATGTCACATCATCTGTTAATATACTAATTGGTCTACCAATTAGTGCATATAGTTTTATTCTATTTTGAGATGTTTGGTTATGTCTCATATTCAGTTTGATTATGACTTTTTTTTTTAATACTTATAACTTAAAAAATAAAAATTTATACCATTTTTTGTTTTTTTATAAGGTGCATATGATACGTATCTTGTATATGCTTGTATCATAGTTTTTCTGGCAAATAATAAAAGAACGTAGTTATTTTGGTGGAACGCATGGATACATCTCCTTTCGTGAGCAAAAAGAATGAGTGGATGTACATAAATATTAGGAGTGTAAAAATAGCTTGCAGGCTATGGGCGGCCCAAAACCCATCCGCTACCTAGAGTGAGCTCGGTCTGTTTAGGCTCGTTTGGACCCGAGCCAGAGACCAACCTAAGACCCTAGGCTTGGGCCATTATTTTAAAGCCCGGCTCTACCTGGCCCATCGGCTTGCCTAAGGGCCGAATATTCCCTAGGCCTGGGCCTGGGCCTAATTTTCTAGTCTGTGGGCCAGCTCAACTAGGCCCAAATTTTGAAGGGAGCCCGCAAAACACGACATGGGTCGGGTTTACACCCCTAATAAATATCTATCTACTAGAAGACTAGAGTTGATGTTTGGGCTTTGGAGTAACGTTTCGATTTGCCTTTTGTTTTGTTTTGTTTTGTTTATTTTATTTTTTAGTAATTTTTTTAGTTAAATTAATTTTGAAAAAATTATTAAAAAATTCATCGTAACAATTATCTAAGGCATTAATTTCAATAAAAAAATTTTGTTGGTAGAGAAATCCACCTTTATAAAATAGTTAGATGAGAAGTTATTTTGTTGGTTTTCGAAAACATTTTATTTCTAATTTTGTTCTTTAATTTATTTGTTGATTTTTTTTATTTGTTCACTTTTTTTACTATCTGTTCAAATTATATCTATTTGTTCAAATTATTTTCTATCTGTTCTAATTTGTTTGACTATGTATTCAAGTTTATATCTATTTGTTGAATTTTCCCCCGTATATGTTCAATTTAATATCTATTTGTTCAATTTATTTTGATATGTATTCATTTTTTACCTTATCTATTTAATTTTTTTCCCCAAAAAATCGCCATTTCTGGTGGAGGGTGTGCAAAAATGGACTTATGTCCAAAGATAATCTTTTCAAAAGAAAGTGTGCTGCCACCAATTACGACTCAATCTGTAATGAAGCTGTGGAATCAGTTGAACATTTGGATGTGATTGGGTTAGAGCTGTCTGGTTTGGGAGCGATTTAAATTATAGAGTGAGGTGTAATGACATTCAATCTTTGATGCATCGGTGTAGACACCCCATTTTTGACCGTCCATAAGACTTCGACGCGACTGATGGTTTACATGGTGGAGAAAGTTGTGCAGGGGAAAGGTGCAATTTCTTCGGCAAAGAGAGAGGAACAAATCCCAACTTCATGCCCCATTTTGGACCAAAGCTATTTTGAATGGTTTTTAGACCTTAAAACCCTCTCTTTCAAAACATTTTTGAAATAAAGTTTCTGCGATGTTCCGAGGCTCTCATTTTGTCAAAAATTGCGCTTTTCGGTAAACCGAGCAAGGACAAAGTGGAAATGAATGAAAGAGAGATGAAATATTTGAAAAATCTTTCAAAACACCTTACTTAGGGGTTTGAAGTCGAAGAAAAGAAGAGAAGAGGGAAGAAATCCAGTCGGGGGAGAAAATGGACATGAACCGTTAAAAGAAAGTCGAGCAGCCCTTGCCGAATCGGGACTATTCATTTGGATACTTGGAATCAAGCTATGAGGCCACCACCGTTGGAAATCTTACTCCCGGGGCTTCATTTTGCACTCAAGAATCTCCTAAATCGAATTCCGGATGGGGGAGATATCGTTGATTGAATTAGGGTATCACTCCGGTTGGGACCGAATCTGTGCGGTTTCACGGAAACGGGCATAACTTTTTTCACAGGAGTAATTTTGATGCAATGTTTGTGCCATTGGAAAGATAACTTCCGGGGCTTCAATTTGGACACTTGAACGGCTACATTTGGACTTCCTAAACACCCACCGGCCACTTTTCTTTTTGGCAGCCCATGTTTTTTGTCCTGAAATTAGCTGGCCGGCCAGAAAACCCAGAAAAAGTAGCTGGCCGGCCAGAAAACCCAAAAAAAGTAGCCGGCCGGCCACCTAAGCCCAAGAAAACTGGCTGGCCGTGTTCCTCACACCTGGTTCCTTCCAAAAATGCCCTCATTTCCCCCCCAGATTGTATATCCGGGGAGGCCAAATTTTCGGGGGAGACTTGGCTTGTTTTCCCTCCATTTTCCCCCCCTTTTTCCACCCATTTTGCCTATATAACAGCAGCCCCAGGTCTGGTTTTGAGGGTTAGAAAAAATGCTTTGAGCCTCTTGTATTGTATCTCTCTCCTTCTATACTTCAACTCTCAAAAACCCTTAAGTTCCTACACCCTTTTCCCTACAAGCCCTAACACCACTCCACCTCATTCCATTCCAGCAGCTTGAAGTTGTTTTCCAGAGGCAAGGAGCACCCAAACTTGGTCCAAGAGGTTGCTAAGGGTTGGTCTTCAAGGGTGAGTCCCACTTTCCCCTTTTCTTGCATTTTTTGGTCTATTTCTTAGTCCCTCTTGCTTGCTGTTTTGAGCTCCGGCCAAAACTGAAATTGTCATTTCTTTGAGCTCATTTTTCTATTTGATTAAGGGTTCTTACCTGTTTGGGACTTCCCAGTACCACTTGCTTCATTATCCTCTTGGATGCCATTTTTTTTGCATGATATTTTTGGCCTATATATAATCTGTTTTGAAGCATGAGGTAAACTGTAGATAGGCTTATTTTGAGCCCTTCTTCAACATTTAAGAAGGGATCACCACTGTTTGGGACCTCCATGTATCACTTGCCATTGTACCCCTCTTTGGTACCCATTTTTGCATGATTTATTAGCTTATTGAGCTTCTGTTTTTGGACCTTGGTCCGAACTGAAAATGGATCTAAAATAACCCCCTATTCATGTTTCATTAAGGGTCTAGGGCTTTTTGAAGCATCCTTGGTATACTTCATGTTATAGCCCTCTTGGTGGCCTCATCTTGCATCATACTTTGAGCATGCTTGTGTTCTGTTTTGGGTCTGATCATAAGCTGTAAACAGCCATATTTTGGGTCTCTCTTCAACATTGTTGAAGGACCCTAACCTTTTTGGGGCCAGCGTGCACCACTTGCTTCTTTGCCCCTTTGTTGGCCCATTTCTTGCATGTTAATTTGGCCATACTTGTATATGTTTTTGGGGGTTGTCATAAACTTTAAAACATCATATTTTTGGTCCCTCTTCAACATTTTAAAGGGGGCCTTCTGTGTTTGAGATCAGAAGCTATGACTTGCTTCATTACCTCTCTTGGCCCCCCATTTTTGCATGCTAATTTTTCCCTATTTGTACCCACTGTTTGGCCATACTTCGAACTGTAAAAATGCTTGTTTTGGGGCTGCCTAGCTTCTGTATTCACACTTCATGTACGAATCATGCATGCATTGCATAGCTATAGGCCATTTCATGTGCTTAATTCCATGTTTCGGGACTCGTTCCTTGCATCAGGTTTCATTTCGCCATGTTTCGGGGCTGTTTTGCATGTCATTTTGCTTCTGAAATTTGCATGTTTGCATATCATATTCCATGTCTTGCCATGTCTCATTAGAGTGGCATTCCGTACCGTAGGTTCGGTCCTCGATTTGCGTGCACGCGTGCACGTATTTTGAGTTGTCTCATTTTCATCTAATGGCCTCCTATGTGAGTGTGGCTGAGGCTCTCTCATGTTGGTGTAAGCCCATATTGCATTGCGTATGCCATTTCATCCATAGCATTGTGTATGCTCGGTTGTGTATCACCTCGTGTAGCGTGTATGCCATTCCATAACATTGTGTATGTTAGGATTGTATCTTAGTTGCATTTCTTGCATATCATGCACATTGCATCGTGTTCAGGATAGGAGTTAGCCTGGGCACGGGAAACGAGGTACGTTTCGTACTCCGAGTGACGGAACGTGTCTCAATTCCCAAGTCACCGACACTCCGGATTATCCATGATGGAGTTAGGTTTTGTTGTAGTGTTCATATGCATTCATTCTATATTGAGCTGTGCAATTCGGCTCCTCGGCCATCATGCATCGAGATGCGTGATTGGTGGTACGAGGATCGAGACATGCATACATTTGTGAAAATACATTGCCATGCCCCTTTTCTGCTCTCTGTTGCAGTATATCAAGAATCGGCGGTCTTCCGAGGCTTGGCGCACTTTTCAAGAATCATTGCAAAACAGAGGCTAATTGGGGCATCCCAGTGGATTTTCGCACAAAGCAGCCCAAACATGCATCATTCCATCATCTGGAGCAGAATCAAGGCAGTCCCTGGCTTGCATGCCAGTTTTATTATTTTCTTAGTTAATTTGTAAATTAATTAGGAATTTGTACATTATTTGGACTGTATTATTTGGACTGTACTATTCTTTCATTCGGGACTGTATATTTATTCGGACCCTCTGCGCGAGGGCATAATTGTAATAAGTGTGCGTGAGTGTGATGTATGTCTTCCAACCCCACATCTTTCTTCCTTTTTATTTACCTGCTCATGATGGTTAGATTAGGGCATATTTCAATTAGCATACAGTATGACAGCATGTTTGCATCATTCATCTGTTTTGCACGTATCGGGCTCGGCGCATCATACAAACTGCATTTGTATTTCAATTCCAAATTGAATACGTGTTAGTTGTAGCATTCCATATGCCATGTTTAGAATAGCCGAGCCTGCTATAGTTGCATCTTTGCGTGTGTTGCATTAGGCATTTCTGTATATTTAGGATCATGCATGATTTCTAATAAGCTTCTGTTTTGGCTTGGAGTACTCGGTGAGTTTTATGCTTTAGCATCCTTACATGCGTGTGAGTGATTGCCATGAATAGCATGCTTACCATGAGGCTATGTGCTTATGTGATATAACTGTCTTGAATGCCTGTGGGCGGAGGTTGGGTTACTTGGAGTGGAACAAATCATTGACTGTTTGTTTTAAGCGCACTAGATAGTGGCAAAATCATGTTTTTTTCTAAGCCCACCTGAGGGTGGCAAATTTACGTCTTAGCCTACCTGTGGGTAGCACCATCAAACCATTTTCAAACAAACAAACATGAAATGTTTAGTTCCAATTCAGGCGACTCAGTCTATACTTGTTTGCTGCGAGCATCACATAGTAACCTAGGCTAATAACCGGAATAAGAATGCACAATGTTTCCAAAATCAGATATCATGGTTAGTAGAGGCCGGTCTTTGACCGGGCGAGCGAGGGTGCTCACGAAGTGACCTTCCCCAATCGTACCCAAGTTCCCGAGCCGAGGTAACTTTGGTGATGACGGACACGTGGCCTTTGGCACCGAGTCAGGGTTTCCTAAATTTTCCATTAAAAAATATTTAGGTGGCAACTCTATATCTGGCAAAACAGTCCATGTTTGGCACTTCTTTTCAAAAAATCTGTTTTCAAAATCGATTTGCCGGATTTGGACTCTTTGGTTCAAGATTGAGAACCGTGACATTTGAGTCCTTGAACTGTAGTGACCCCAATATGAACGGAACGAGACTTAACCCTCCCGGGGCGTTTGGGGACGTCTACAATCGGTCATGTGAGATGATGGATCAATTCTCAAACGACGAGGATCGAAACTCCTTTTTCAGCAAGGCAGCTTGGTTGAGTTGGTTTATTTGGAAAGATCGAAACAACTTTGTGTTTAATCATATCCCGGTGGAGTGCCTCTTCACTTTACATTGAGCTCGAGAGGTTATGAAGGAAGTTGAAGAATCTGCTAGACCACATGGGAAATCCTAAAGGCAGTCCCCGATTTGGTCCTCTGCTGTAATGTGCAATTGGACTCCTCCTGCTCCTGGTAAGTTCAAAGTTAATTTTGATGTGGCAACTAAAAGAGGATCAACAGAGGCTGTTGTTGCTTTGGTGGTGAGGGACTCAGTTGGGAATTTGGTGGACGGGGTCACAAAGAAAATCCACATCTCATTTTCTCTTCAAGGAGAAACGTTGGCATGTCGTTGGTCCTACATTGTGGCTCAAGATTACAGTCCATCAAATGTGGTAATTGACGGGAATAAACAATCTGTTATCCATTTGAGTGTCTCTAAAAGTGTCCTTCCATGGGATTGGGGTGCCTTATTTAATGACATTCAAAGGATAGTAGCTCAGAGTAGTTTTTCTCTTCGATAGAGTCCGAGATTCTCAAATAAGGTGGCTCACTGGATTGCCAATGCTTGCCTTCATGACTGACTTCCTTTAGATTGGGTGACAAACCCCCATTTTGCTTTATTACAGTTGCTTAGTTTCTCTGGGCAGGGGGTAGTTGTTTCCCTTGTTCTCCATATTTCTTTGATAAAAAAAAAAAGAAGAAAGAAATATCAAGCCAAACCAAATCCAATTTGTTCAAAAATTTCTTTATGTTCAAATATTTACTCTCTCTCTCACACACACACACACACACACACACAAAGCCAAAACCCCTAGGCTTACCATTGGTCTTGTCCTGACCACTAGATCTAAATAACAGATGAGATGAACAATGGCAAATGTTCATCAAACTGCTAATTAGTTTTTCTGAATCATCAAACTATCTAGGAATTTAAATGTAAAATTACTAAAAACTTGCATCTACACTCACAACTAATATATATATGAGGAATGCTACGCATTATGAAATAAATATCATAAAAATTTTTATGAAACTAATCTAAGGGTGATTGCATAACATGCAATAAAACAATACAAACACTATAAACTAATCCAAGGGTGGAGAATTTTCGTGAAGACTTTTCATGATACTTCTTTCATAATACCTAGTATTATTGTATATATATATTGTGAGAGAGAGAGAGAGAGAGAGAGAGAGAGAGTTATTTTACTCCATTGGTGCACTAATTTGAAGTCCATATGTAGTTTGTAACTTGAGTTTCCAATTTGTATAGGTTTCGAAATTGTTTATGAAAAATCTAGAAACTCCCTAGAACAACACCCTTGGATTAGAATCCACAACTGAAGAACAACTCTCTCTTTTGTGTATAACAAACAAACCTTTGATGTACTCTCTTTAAACCATGAGTTGAATACTCAATAAAATATCAAAGAAAAATAACAAAATATCCCCAGATATAAACCTTCAAGAACCAAAAAGAAGATCTGGAGGAATTCAATGAATACCTTAGTTTTGGGAGAAAACCAAGTATTTATAGAGAACCACAAGTAATTCTAGATTGGGAAAAAAACAAACTCCTTGAGAAATCCGGATTCTGAGGCTCGCTCGAGCTGCTTTTGCTCGAGCGAGGAGTGTATTTTTCATGATTTCTACTAGTGCCTTGGCTCAAGCGACCAATCAATTCTTTCAGGTTTTTGTATGGACGTAATCCTTAGCTCGAGCGAGCATTCCTTGGATCGAGCGAGCAAACCTTCGTTCGAGCGAGCTCTTCTTGGCTCGAGCAACCAATGGCAGACATGCAATTTTGAATGCAATTTTGCATTTTGCTTCGGCCGCGAGCTGACCCCCGTAATAATCAGCGAAGTGGCAATCTTGAAAGCATTAACGTCACAAACTTCTCTGCATGGCTCGATTCGGGTTTGGATTTGCATCTAATAAACTCATAGCCTCACTGAAATAAAAGTGCGAAAATAAATACATCTGAAAGGAGTTTTGTCAAACGGAGTTGCCAACAATAAAAACCTAACAGTTTAGGACTTCGTCGAATCACCAAGTGCCAAGAAAAATATTAGATTTCATAGCGCGAAAAAATCTTTGATCGGAGAATTGGAATGCTGAGAAACCATGAAATTGATTACAGAAGTCGAAATACCATTTCAAGGATTGTTAATCAATTAAAGCTACAGAGGATTAGGACGGCGGCGGTGGTGACGTGTGACCATGATAGTGGTGGTGGATTTGGATGGCGGTGGTGGCGACGTGTAGGCGTGTAAATTTGGCCCGACCAAACTAGCCCTAGACTCAGGTCGGCCCATGTTAGGCCTCGTGGGCTCCTGCCAAAATTCAGGACGGGCGGGGCTAGCCCACGGGGCCAGAACAATAGGCCCAGACCCATGAAGTATTCAGGTCGGTGGGCCTGGGCTCTGGCTTGGGCTTGAACTTTTTTTTAATTTTCTTTTTATTTTTTTCACCCAAAATTTATTTTTTCCAAAGTGGGTCTTGAGCGGGCCAATAGACCAGGTCAGGCTTCAAAATGATGGCCCAAGGTCCTGGGCTAGGCTCGGGCCTAGGCCTAATCAGGTCAGACACACATCGGGTCATGGGCGAAGCCGTCGCCCACAAGCCGTGGCCATTTTTACACTCCTAGTGATGTATAACCGTGGTGGTGATAGATCTAGATCTGTGTGCCCCCACTGTTACAAGCAATAAAGGGTTTTTCACGTCGTCGTGTTTCTATTGCTCTTGTCGCTGGTTTTAAGAAAGAAGGAGTACTGCCGGCTCTGATAGAAAGAGGAGATGGTGGGCTTGGGCGCAACGGCAATAGAGAAGCTAAAGAGATGTGAAGGTTTTAGAGAGAGAGAGAGAGAGAGAGAGAGAGAGAGAGATAAAGAGAGAGAGAGAGGTTTAGGTTTTGGTTTCAGAAATTATATATATATATATATATATGGATAGTTTGGTTATTTTGTAAAAGTTTGTCCTTATGGATAAAGTAATTTAGAGTGTAGACTTTGGAAAAAAATTGCCCATTATTATTTTCAATAAAAACATTAAAGTAGTATTTAATTTTGCAGACTGATGAAAAATAATAAAGAAATTTATTTTTAAATTTTAAAGTAAAAAATTGACTTTTTTCTTGTGTTACCCAAGGACCCCTCTAGCTTCGTATGGAAAAAATTGTCTTATAAAAAAATTATAAATCAATGATAAACTTGATTAATTTTGATAATTAAAATTATAAACATTTTCATGTATTTATAAATATTTTGTTAAAATATTACTAATTTGCAATTTTCTCCAGGAATACGTGACATTGTTAGCCATGTGCAAGCAAAGGAGGGCATGCCCAGTCCGTTTCAAAAAATGGCGGTCTCTTGTTTGTTTAATTAATTTCTAAATTCTGTGTATTTAAACTTTCGATACTAGTAAATGCGTCAGGATCCTTTAGAGTGTGAATCCTACAATGATCTCCTAAAGTGGTTCATCCAAGGGCTAATATTAAGCCTCACCAAAACGACGTTGTTTTGGTGAGCAATTTCAAAAAAAAAAAAAAAAAATTCAGAATTCAAAATATCGAATTGTTCTTGTGAAGCATTACACACACACACACACACACACACAGAGAGAGAGAGAGAGAGAAGAAGAAGAAGAAGAAGAAGAAGAAGAAGAAGAAGAAGAAGAAAAAACTGAAAATATTAGGACTTTGAAAAAACAGAGTGAGAGAGTGACAAGAAGATAAACCCACCTCTATGGATCTATGCTTGTATTTGTATTTTTTTCCTAGCAAGTTATTGGGCATCAAATTGAAGAGAGAAGGCATGGAGGTGGGTTTTGAAGGAAGAAAATACTGTAGCTGGCATTGGAGAGAAGGCATCAAGTTACAAGTTTATCTTCTTCTCTCATTCTCTCTCTTCTTGTCTCTCTCTCTTTTGGTAACTTGGGCATCAAATTGAAGAGAAAAGACATGGTGTAGACACCCCATTTTTGACCGACCTTAAGACTCAGACATCACCGATTGAGCGCTCGGTGATGTTGCATACTGTGCTCGTTCAGAAGTCTCAGAGTCGCGGCCGTGCGCCCTGCCTCCGGACTCGAACTTCTTCAGGCCTTGTCTCTTTGCCATAACTGCACTTTTCTCTATTTCTTTTCTCAAGAGAGGGAGAGGTCCCAGACCATCTCTCAATGGTCAGGCTACATTTCGTGTCTGTGAGGCCATTTTGCCCATTTCGGAGTCTTGCTCTTGCTGGAGTCAGGCCGTGTGCCTCGGTTCGGGACCACCCAACCTTCTCCGATTCCTCCGGTTTCTGGCATGCATCTCATTTACTCCCTTTCGAGGGACACTGGGGTCTTAGATACCCACTTCGTGGCCAAACACCACTTTTGGTGCTTAACGGCCGGTTTTCGAGACCCTGAACTGCGTGTTTTGGCCCCCGAGCATTCGTTTTGCATCGGGTTTTGTTCATTCTTGGAAGGTACCTCTGTTTTATCATAACGAGGGACACTGGGGTCTGAGAGACCCACTTCGTAGCCAAACACCACTTTCGGTGCTTAACAGCCTATTTTTAGGGCCCCGGACTGCGTGTTTTGGCCCCCGAGCATTCATTTTGCATCGGTTTTTGTTCATTTTTGGCAGGTACCTCTGTTTTATCATAAGGAAGGTCACTGGAGGGTGGGAGGACAGCAATTGTCTCAGCAACCAGTTATGCTCCTCTGGCGCCCCCCGGCGCCCGTTTTTCTCACTTCCGGGCTAATGTTGAACACCCTAGGGCCATTTTCTTCGAGCCAAAACCGCATATTTGTGTTGTACACACATGGGAGGACCCTAAAAAATGGAGCTCGGCCAGTAATTGTTTCTTTCATTTTTGAACCCCTCCTAAACTTGGCTTGTTGTTTCTCTTGTTTTACAGTTGCCAATTTTCAACCACAGGGCCTTGAAGAGGAGACATGGGAGGACACCAATATGTAGAGCTCGGCCAAAGAATTCCAAACTTCCATTTTGCCCTCGCCACCGGCCATGGGGTGGCCGATCACACCGCAGAAAAATACTGGCCGCCATGCTCCTTGGGACTCAGGTCAGATAGTCAGATAGTCAAGCTTCCCAGAAAAGATCTCAGATCCGGATATTTTGAGGAAACACTTGGGTGCATTTCCCTCCACCTTTACACCCCTCTTTTTGTCCATATAAGGGGCCTCCCAGCTCTGTCCCTAGGGTTAGAAAATTTTCCTCAAGCATATATACACATCTCCGTCTCTATTTCTCTCATTTTCCCTAAGTTTGGTGCCACTTCTTCATCATCTTCAAGCACCACTATCACCACTCCATTTCCAGCAGCAAGGAGAGCTTTCTCAGAGGCTTAGAAGCAACTTTCCTCAAGCCAAGAAGTAGAAAAAAAGAGGTCTTCAAGGGTAAGTCTCAAATTCCCTCTTTTGTAGCACTTTCTTGCCTCATTTCTTAAGCCTACTTTCTTACTGTTTTGGGCTCCGACCTTAACTGAAACTAGATCTATTTTGAGCTATTCTTCATGTTTGTTCAAGGGCTCAACATCTTGCACTTGTTTCAATATCCTCTTATATGCCATTATTTTGCATTGAATATTTGGCCTATGTGTAGTCTGATTTGGGACATATCATGAACTGATATTGTGCTTATTTTGAGCCTCTCTTCAACATTGAAGAAGGGCTCAACCTTGTTTTCATGCTCCATAAGCCACTTGCTTTGAATCCATGTTTTACCCTTGTTTTTGCATGTTTTTTCTAGCCTATGAGTGATCTGTTTTCGAGCATAATGTAAACTGAAATTGGGCCTATTTTGAGCCCCTCTTCAACATTGAAGAAGGGATCAACCCTGTTTGGCCTCTCTATCATGTACTTGCTTCATAATCTCTCATATTTACCGTAAATTTGCATGATTTGTTTGACCTGCATGTAGTCTGTTTTGGAGCATGTTATTAACTGTGAGTAAGCTTATTTTGTATCCCTCTACAACATTGTAGAAGGGATCAACCTTTTTGGGGGTCTCCATGTTGTGCTTGTCTTTATATCCCTCTTTGGCCCCCATTTTTGCATGCTTTTTAGGCCTATCTAGCTTCTGTTTTCGGCCATGAGCAGTACTGAAAATATCCATATTTTGGGCTTCTTGTCATGTTTTGTTAAGGGTCCAAGGCTGTTTGATGAATGTATGGCATACTTCATGTTCTAGCCTTTGTTGGCTTCATTCTTGCATGACATTTTTAGTAAGTTTTCATGCTGATTTTAGGGTTGTCATAAACTGTAAATGTGCATATTTTTGGTCCCTCATCAGTTTTTTAGAAGGAAAATTTTCAGTTTGAGCATCGCATACATCACTTGCTTCAATACCCCTCTCTTGGTCCCCATTTTTGCATGCCATTGTTGTCCTATCTATGCTCACTATTTCTCCATGTTTTGTATTGTAAAAAATGCTATTTTGGGGCTGCCTTGCTACTGTTTTGCATGTCATGTACCAATTATGCATGTTTAGTATGGCTGTAGGCCATTTCGGGTGCTTAATATCGCATTTTGGGACCGTTCCGTGCATTTGGTGTCATTTCCCCACCTTTCGGGATTGTTTTGCATCATTTGTGAGTGCTGAAATTCCATTTGCATGTTTGCATATCATTTTCCATGTCATTTCGTGCCTTAGGGCCATTGCCTCGGTTTGCGTGCCCATGTGCGCCAAGATTTCGAGGCACTTCATTTTCATCTCACTCTTATGTGAGTGTGGCCGAGGCCCTCTCTTGTTAGTATAAGTCCAATCTGCATTTGGAATGCCATTTCATACTTTAGTGCCATTGCCTCGGTTATGCGTCTGTGCAGCACGCATTTCGAGGCACTTCATTTTCATCCATTGACCTCTTATATGAGTGTGGCTGAGGCTCTCTCATGTTGGTGTAAGCCCATATTGCATCGCATATCTCATTTTAGTATCACTACATTTCGTGTGCCACTTCCTCGACTTGCGTGCCCGTGTGCACGCATTTCGAGACATCTCATTTTAGTCTCATCACATCGTGTATGCCATCGCCTTGGTTTGCGTGCCCGTGTGCACGCATTTCGAGACGTCTCATTTTAGCATCATTGCATTGTGTATGCCATTGCCTCGGTTCAAGCGTCTGCAGCACGCATTTCGAGGCACTTCATTTTTATCCGACGGCCTCTTATGTGAGTGTGGCTAAGGTTCACTCGCGTTAGTGTAAGTCCAATTTGCATTGCGTATGCCATTTTATGCCCTAGGATCATTTCCTCGGTTTGCGTGCCCGCGTGCACACATTCCGAGGCATCTCATTTTCATAGCATTGTGTATATTAGGATTGTATTTTAGTTGCATTCATGCATATCATGCATATTGCATCGTGTTCGGGATAGGAGTTAGCCCGGGCACGAGAAACGAGGCACGTCTCGTACTTCGAGTGACGGAACGGGTCTCAATTCCCAAGTCACCGACACTCCGGATTACCCATGATGGAGTTAGGTTTTGTTGTAGCATTCATGTGCATTCATCCCATATTGAGTTATGCAATTCGGCTCCTCGGCCATCATGCATCGAATGCGTGATTGGTGGCACGAGAATCGAGGCATGCATATAGTTGTGAAATACATTGCCATGCCCCTTTCCTGTTCTCTGTTGTAGCAAAAATGAAGAGTCAGCAACTTTTCGGAGTCTGGCACGCATTTCGGAGTCTGGCACACATTTCGAGAAACATTGCAAACAGAGGCTAATTGGGGCATCCTAGTGGATTTCCGCGCAAAGCAACTCAACATGCATCATTTCATTATCCGAAGCGGAGTCGAGGCAGCCCCTGGCTTGAATGCCAGTTTACAGTTTTTCTTAGTTAATCTGTTAATTAATTAGGAATCTGTATATTTATTCGGGTTGTATTATTCGGACTGTATTATTCTTTTATTTGGGACTGTATTATTTATTCGGACCCTCTGCGCGAGGGCATAATTGTAATAAGTGTTGGTGAGTGTGATGTATGTCTTCCAACCCCACGTCTTTCTTCCTTTTTATTTACCCGCTTACGATGGTTAGATATAGGGCATATTTCAATTAGCATACAGTATGACAGCATGTTTGCATCATTCATCTGTTTTGCATGCACCGGGCTCGGCGCATCATACAAACTGCATCTGTATTTCAATTCCAAGTTGAATAGTTGATAGCTGTTGCATTTCATATGCCATGTTTAGGATAGCCGAGCCTACTATAGTTGCATCTTTGCATGTGTTGCATTAGGCATTTCTATATATGTAGGATCATGCATGATTCCTAATCAGTTTTCTGTTTTGGCTTGGAGTACTCGGTGAGTTTTATGCTTTAGCATCCTTGCATGCGTGTGAGTGCTGCCATGAATAGCATGCTTACCATGAGGCTAAATGCTTACGTGATATAACTGCCTTGAATGCCGGTGGGTGGAGGTTGAGTTATTTGAATTGGGACAATTCATCAAATGTTTGTTTTAAGCCCACTAGATAGTGGCAAAATCATATTTTCTTAAGCCCACCCGAGGGTGGCAAATCCACGCCTTAGCCTACTCAAGGGTAGCACCATCAAACCATTTTCAAACAAACAAACATGAGGCGTTTTGTTCCAATTCAGCGATTCATTTATACTTGTATGTCAGGCGCATCACATAGTAACCTAGGCTAATAACCGGAATAAGAACGCACAAAGTTTTCAAAAATAGATATCATGGTTAGTAGAGGCCGGTCTTTGACCGGGCGAGCGGGGGTGCTCACGAAGTGACCTTCCCCAATCGTACCCAATTTCCCGAGCCGAGGCAACTTTGGTGATGACGGACACGTGGCCTTTGGCACCGAGTTAGGGTTTCCTAAATTTTCCATTTAAAAAATATTTAGGTGGCGACTCAGATTCCGGGCGGCGATCCATGTTTGGCACTTCTTTCAAAAAATTTGTTTTCAAAACGATTTGCGGATTTGGACTCTTTGGTTCAAGATTAAGAATCGCGTGACATTTGAGTCCTTCGAATCGTAGTAGACCCAATATCGAACCGTAACGGGGATTCGCACTCCTTCCCGGATGCGTCGGGACGCCTACGCTTTTGCGATCATTGGGATTTAGAGAATTTGACTCGAACTCATGATATCTGGTTTTGACTACGCTTGTGTGTTTCTTTGCATTGCATTTGCATTGGTGCGCCTAGGACACTGTGTTTGCCATATGCCATTCCCGAACGATTTGCCGGAGGCTTGTTTTGTCAAGTCATGTCCGTAAGGCTGATCGGCTCTGGGCTCTGACAGCATGGGAACACAAACCCCGGTTTTACCGAGGCACCCTTTTTGACCATTCGACCTAGTGCATATTCGGATCCATAGTGACCATTCCAAACTAAGACAGGTTGCTTACCCGTTTATAGGTTGTTTGAAGCCACTGCGTGCGTAATGAAACCCTAGCTCCTGACAAAATAGGACAGGGAAACCCAACCCCAATATAGGGGTGTTTTGGCTCTCACTTATCTGCTATGTGCTTGTTAGAGTGCGTCTCTACAGGGAATGCATGTATTAGTTTATGAGTTCAGGTATCAAGCCTGCGGGCATCAGTTTTTTTGAGATAGGGCATCATGCCTGCGGGCATCAGCCAGTTATTTGAGAATCAGTTGTCTGCGAATATCGGATTCAGTTTTAGGGAACAAAGGATACAGAATGCAGTGATCGCTTATTGAGGATGTATTTTCAAATTTTATCAACTGCGTGTTGTATGCCCGACTGTGTGTTGTGTGTATTTAAATTAAGCTGTTATGCTGCCCGATTTTCTAGTCATTTATTTCCTTTTTGCTTTATTATCTTTTTGCTAGGGCAGTTTTTAGCACGATTGCTTCCGAACCACTAGATACTCCCCAAGCACTTTGGACACGAGGTTGCCGACTCAACCGATCCGAGGATCTCGTTGATGGACATCCAGTGTTCCACTCTCTACCCCCAGTTATCAGAAGAAGGCTGAGAAGGTGCAGTGTGTCGGAACAGGGATTACCGGGACAGAGGGCTACTTTGACAGTAAACAATCAAGTTGAAATTTCTGTGTCTGCTGTAGAGGTACATTTACCGGCCATTTAGATGGAACAGCAGAATACATCAGGGATGGAGGCGATGATGCGTCAGATGCACGATAGCATGAAACAGATGCAAGATGATGCCATCCGGCAAGCGGAATTTTCCAAACAACAAGCCGCAGTCATGGCCCAAAGAGTCGAGCCGATCACTAGATCTTGCCAGAATGCAAAGATTCTGCTTCACATCAGGTTCCTCCTCCACCAGCGGCTCCACTACCTGAGCAGGCATCTACTGGTCAGAATACCCTACCAAATCCTCAGAATATCCTCCTGAACACCCAGAATACCTTACCCAATGTCCAGAACACACCCAATGTCCATAACACTCAAAAGGACACAGGTCTTCCAACGGGGTTGGCTCCGCCCCCACTTCTGCCGCAACTATCCAAGAATCTTACACCCAACCACCCGGACTCTCCATTTGAGTTCGAGGTAGATCAGACAGCTCTGAAACTGAGTAAGCTGGAGAAACTTTTCAAGAAATCGCAGGGGGTGAAGGCCATCCCAGACATCGAAGATGGCTACACAGACGTGGCCGTAACATTGCCGGACAGATTTAAGATGCCCCAGATCGATCGCTTCGATGGGTCTGGGGACCCCATGGTCCATCTTCGGTTATTTTCAGATATCCTGAGGCCAATGGGCCTAACCAGACTACAGAAACTCTCGCTGTTTGGCCGAACCCTGTCAGGAGTGGCCGCCAACTGGTATGCAAAGTTGGATAATGATGTCAAGAGGAACTGGGATGAGCTGGCTGAGGCCTTCGTTGCACAGTACTCATATAATACACAGATCGAGATTACAACACGTGATCTCGAAACAACGAGGCAGGAACCCAAGGAGTCTTTCTCTGATTTTGTAACTCGGTGGAGAGCAAAGGCATCGATGATGACCTTGAGGCCAACAGATAAAGATCAAATTCGGATGATTGTGCGCAATCTCCAACCGAGACTTATGCAGAAGATGATTGTAGTTCCCTTCCCCACCTTCGCAGATCTACATGATATGGGAGTACAAATCGAGGAGGCGATGAAGCAAGGTCTGATCGACCAGGACCGAGAGCAGCCCCGAAGGACATTCAACCGTAATAACACTGCAGGCCCGAGCGGCGCTGCTAACACAAGGACTTCGGAGGTCGGCATGGTCACCACCACTCCCCCTTCCCAACCAAGGCCCACAGCGGCCGCACCCTTTTCCAGTACCTCCGGGAGCAGTAACCAAGCCCTGAGATACCAATCCAGAGGCCAAAGAACCTTCACCCCACTATACATGCCTTTCTCCAAGGCTCTCGGCGTTCTACTCAAAAAGGGACATCTGAAACCCTTAGAGCCGAGGCCACTACCAAATCCACTCCTCCCTTCCCACAACCCAAATGGCATCATGCATTCACCAAAGAAGATGCCCATGATCTGATCAATGTTTCCAAGGCCACGAGATTCAAGACCTCGTTGACAAGAATATCATTCTACCCCCCGAAAGACCCAATGTCACAACTAACCCACTCCCCGCACATAACCAAGATCCACCACCCAAAAGAGTCAACCTCATCCAAACTGGGGTCGTTTCCTATGATCCTAGTATCTATATTACCCCCTCTCACCTACCCAAGCCGGAGGTGATCCTTTCTGATTGCACTGACTTATGCATGTTGGACACCTTCACAACCCAATCTGAGCCAGAGGTGGTGACCTCCGAAGACGAAACGGGGCAGGCTTCAGAGGAGAGCAGAATTGGTGAGTCTGAGATGGGACAGTCTGGGAATCTAACTGGGAGAGCCCATGATCCGAGCGGATACATCCTATCAGTGGGCCGGTCTGAGCCGAGTGTGGGACTGCCAGAAAAAGCTGAACTGTGCATGATTCAGGGAGACGGACTTGAACAAGGGGCAGATGATCTGACAACGTTGGAAGAAGATTTTGCCAACCTCCAGTTCTTCAACGACCAAGAAGCAGGGGATGCAACAATCAATTGGTTTGAATATGGGGAGTCGGCAGAGGTTGCTGGATGGTTGGATGATCAGCCAGATATTGTGGAAATTCAGCCAGAGCAAGGCAGGTAGGGTACCAATGATGGCCGGAAGGGCCGAGAGTCAGAATGAATTGCCGGAGAGCGCCGGTACAAAGAATTTCACTCAGGATCAGGATATTGTGAAAACCGAACAACAAACCCTACTAACACAGGAGGAGCAAGAGAAGAGATGGGATTCTGAGAGAATCCAGAAAGCCAAGAACCATGAGGAGGTTGAAAGTGCTGCGAGCACAAGAGCAGGACGTGCTGTGAGCATGGGGGATGAAAGTACCGAGAGTACGAACTTGCCGGAGCCGGATAGGTGTTTGTTGAATGTCAGTGGGATGTGGTGGGAAGACGATGACTTATGTCTTGCCCACACAGACGAAGATTGGGCAGGTACTCAACCAGATGATACTTGGTACCTCGATGAGGTGGACCACATGACCAGGAGCGGGCGGTACTTCAAACCCCCGCACCTCGACCAACCCGAAGCATCTGGGAAAGATAAAGAGGCCGAGAAACAGAGAGAGAGGCAAATTGAAGAAGAAGCTGTACTGAGACAGTTAAAGAAAATACAGGCAGACATCTCCATCTGAGGACTGCTTATGGCTTCAAGAGTGCACAGACAGGCTATCCTATCTGCTATGGACAAGGCCAAACTCTCCATCAAAACTACGCCAGAGCAGCTGGTTGGGCTGGTCTTTCCGGGAGGAGGTTCCCCGGCATTAACCTTTTCAGACAAGGAATTGCCGCCTGAGGGCGTGAATCATAACAAACCCCTCTACATCTCCGTGGAATGTAGAGATAAGTGGATACCGGTAGTACTTGTTGATACCGGGTCTGCTATCAATGTTCCGCCCAAATGAACGGCATATGCAATCGGGTTAAAACCCGCAGACTTCATACCAACCACTCAGGTGATCAGAGCTTATGATAATACCAGTAGGGAAGTGATGGGGACTGTCAAGGTTCAGACCCAGGTTGGTCTAGGACAACACAACATTGAATTTCATGTCTTGGACGTTCCCGCAACCTTCAACTTGCTCTTGGGGCGGCCGTGGTTACACCAAGTAAAAGCAGTCTCTTCCACTCTGCACCAGATGTTGAAATACCCTCACGGGAAGGGGGTTGCAATTGTTTTCAGAAATTCGTCCATCCATCCGCCGCCAGAAGTGTCTACGCTAGTTTTGGAGATCGAGCACGGCACGGAGGATGTGTTCTTATCAGGGTTCACTTTGGCAGAAGCCCGGGTAGTGCAAAATATTATGGCTGTGAATGAAGGTGTGTACGTCAGTGCTCAATCTGTTTACCTCATGAACAATCTACAACATATTCTCGGGATGGGATTAGGAAGGAGCGGCAGGAAAGGAGTCGCAGCATTGGCCGAAGTGCCACACAACCCGCATACCTTTGGACTGGGTTATCTGCCCACCAAAGAGGACTGGGTGAGGAGAGGAAAAGAAATGGCCGGCAGAGCCAAAGCGAAGCAGGCTGGGAAGCCTTTTGACTTAATGCACAGGCCCATCCAGGGTACCCTGAACGGACGCTTCGTCCGGGAGGGGGAGGACTTTCCATTTTGCGGTTTCCCAGAGCCATGGTTAAACGCGGAGAAGAAGCGTGTACCAGGTTTCAAAATCTTCTTCGACCTGCAACTATTCGGGGATGACGTTGCCGCAGAGCAGACAAACCCAACAACTGAGGTTGAGCAGAATAAAGCAGTGGATCCTGAGGGCACAGAATTGGAAATGGGGGTAGCACTAGCATGTCTCCTCTCTGATCCTCCGATCGACCAAGAGTGCTTGGGGGATAACTTCGTGGTTTCCATGATTGGGGATGAAACGGTCAGGAGCCGACCAAATAGCCTATCTTGGATGCATCAATCGCACCTCTCTCACTTGGCAATACGAGGAGGATTTCGCCCAAAGAAGACCGGGTCAGGTAGTGAGCCGGAATCTGATTCCACCGAGTCCTGTGAGTCGGAATCAGGTTCCAGCTTGACTGAGTCCGAGTCTGGTACTCCTGGGGATGTTAACCCGGATGCCACAATCCTGTCCAGGTCGTCTTTTTCCTTTTCATTTGAGTCTGTTGTAACCGATGAATTGGACAATTTGGATGTACCTAATGAGAATGAACTATCTGTGGTTTCCGAGTACTTTTCTGTGCCCTAATTTATTGCATTAATTCAGACTTTCAAAATTTTGATCAAAATGACGAGGACGAAGTTCCTCCGGTTTTACAACGTTTAATTGAGCAAGAGCAAGAGAGATTCGTTAAACCATTAATGGATGAAATCATCACCGTGAACATTGGTACTGAGGAGGACACTGAGGAGGACCCGCGGCTGGTCCAGATCGGGTCCACGTTGTCTTCGGAGGAACGCGAGCGCTTAATCGCTTTATTAAAAGATTTCAAAGATGTTTTCGTGTGGTCCTACGAAGACATGCCTGGAATCGATCCTGAGATTGTATAGCATCGGATCCCCCTTGACCCCGAGGCCCGACCTGTCAAGTAGAAACTCAGAAGGATTCGCCCGGATTGGGCTCTTAAGATTAAGGAAGAGGTCACCAAGCAAATCGACGCAGGCTTCCTGCTGGTATCTGAATATCCGACTTGGTTGGCCAACATTGTTCCGGTGCCGAAGAAAGATGGCAGGATCCGGGTGTGTGTAGACTTCAAGGATTTGAACAGAGCTAGTCCGAAAGATGACTTTCCCTTACTGCACATCGATGAGTTGGTAGATTTCACAGTAGGGCATGCATTGCTCTCATTCATGGATGGCTTCTCAGGATACAACCAGATAGTGATGGCACCAGAAGACAGAGAAAAGACTGCATTCACCACCCCGTGGGGGACATACTGCTACCGGGTAATGTCGTTTGGGTTGAAGAACGCTGGGGCTACTTATCAACGGGCCGCGACCACAATACTACATGATATGATCCACAAAGAGGTTGAGGTGTATGTGGACGACATGATTGTCAAGTCCAAGGAAAGAAAGGGCCACTACACCGCCTTGCACAAGTTTTTCCAAAGGATCAGGGAATTCCGGTTGCGGCTAAACTCTTAGAAATGTACATTTGGTGTTACAGCGGAGAAAATGCTAGGGTTTCTGATTACACAAAGGGGCATCGAGGTCGACCCTTCCAAGATCAAGGCCATCCTAGAAATGCCACCACCAAGGACTGAAAAAGAGGTGCGAGGCTTTCTGGGTAAAGTGCAATTCATAAGACGGTTTATTTCAAAACTAACCTTGACTTGTGAACCACTTTTTGGCCTCCTCAAGAAAGGAAAGAAGTTCCAATGGGACGGCCGATGTCAAGCTGCATTTGAACAGATTAAAGAATATCTACAGAACCCACCCGTTTTATCGCCACCAGAGCCGGGGAAACCGTTGATTTTGTATCTATCAGTGACTGAAACTATAATGGGCTGCATGCTTGCACAAGAATCAGAAGATAAGGTGGAAAAAGCCATCTATTATTTGAGCAAAAAGATGCTGGAATATGAGACCCGATATACACCGCTGGAAAAGGCTTGCTTAGCTTCGCACAGCTACCAGAAGTCCGCGCACTACCTGTTAGCTCACTCTGTAATGTTGGTTTCACGACTTGATCCCATCAAATATCTCTTCGAGAAACCAGCGCTTACGGGTAGGCTAGCTCGTTGGTTGCTTTTGCTCTCCGAATTTGATCTCACGTACGTGACACGCAAGTCAGTGAAAGGAAGAGCAGTGGCAGAGTTCCTTGCCGACCACCCAGTTGAGGGGGATGAAGCAGTGGAATATTTGTTCCCGGATGAATCAATTCTGCATATCGGCGATGAAACTTGGACGATGTACTTTGACGGAGCGTCAAATCAACATGGGTATGGGATAGGAGTGTTGCTGATAGCACCCGACAATTCCCGTATCCCTCTAGCCTTCAAGCTCCAGTTCAAAGTCTCGAACAATGAAGCAGAATATGAGGCGTGTATCGCTGGTCTAGAAGCAGCCCTGGAACTAGGGGCAAGACGACTGGACGTTATTGGGGATTCGAACCTTGTTGTGTCTCAAGCTAAAGGAGACTGGAAAGTGAAAGAGGAAAAGATGATGATGTATCACCAAACCTTGGATTTGCTGATTCCTCGGTTTGAGAAGCTAAGTTTTACTCATCTACTAAGGGAGAACAACAGGTTTGCAGATTCTTTAGCAACTCTATCTTCTATGATAGACATCCCGTGTGGAGTCCGAATGCGTCCGGTCATCATCGACCAGAAATTTGCGCCTGCTTATGAGTCGATTGCAGCCATAGATGAAGTTCAGGACGAACACCCCTGGTATTACGACATCTGGAACTTCTTGGAGAAAGAAGCATACCCGCCAGGGGTAAATGCCAAAGACAAGAGGGCAATCAGAAGAATGGCAGTTCAATTCATCATCTGCAGGGGTAAACTGTATAAACGGGGTCATCTGGGAATGCATAAACTGTGCGTCGATGCTGAAGAGTCAAAGCGTCTGATGGAAGCTATCAACGGGGGTGAATGTGGTGCACACATGAATGGGGTAATGTTGGCACGGAAGATCCTTAGACAAGGTTATTACTGGTCCACCATGGAGGAGGATTGTATTGGCTTCGTCCGGCGATGTCACAAGTGTCAAATTCATGCAAATTGCATGAACATCCCACAAAGTCAGACAACATGACTTCGCCATGGCCGTTTTTCGTCTGGGGAATTGATGTAATCGAGTCATACGCCAAAGGGGTCGAATGGACATGAGTTCATCTTGGTAGCGATAGATTATTTCACAAAGTGGGTTGAGGCCCAATCCTATGCAGTGTTGAAGGCTTCGCATGTAGCAAAATTTATCAGAAACAACATTATCTGTCGCTACGGAGTCCCAAATGAAATCGTTTGCATAATGGTTCCCACTTCAAGAAGGAGGTGATCGATTTGTTGGAGAAATACAATGTGGCTTTTCATAAGTCGTCTACTTACCGGCCGCAAACCAACAGAGCAGTTGAGGCCGCCAACAAGAACATCAAGCGCATACTACAGAAGATGGTGGAAACCTATCGGGACTGGCCAGATAAGCTGCCGTTTGCTCTGTGGGGCTACAGGACTTCAATCAGAACTTCTACCGGGGCGACTCCGTACTCATTGGTTTATGGGATGGAGGCCGTTTTGCCTATTGAGATTGAGGTCCCGTCATTACGAGTATTGGCCGAGTGCCAGATAGCCGAAGCAGATTGGCAGCAAAACAGATTTGAGGAACTCATGCTTTTCGATGAAAGAAGGCTGAAAGCACTGTACCACGTCCAAGGTTATCAACGTAGAATTGCCCGGGCTTTTAACAAGAAGGTTAGGTCCAGGAATTTGAAAGAATGAGATTTGGTACTCAAAGACAACCGAGCTCCCATCCATGACCCAAGGGGCAAGTTCAGACCCAATTGGACTGGTCCTTACATTATCAAGTCAATCTGGTCTGGTGGAGCTGTGGTTCTGATGGATCTAGATGGCTTGGAGTTTTCTCAACCGATCAACATGGACAAGTTGAAGAAATACTACCCCTGAGAGGCTCGCTAGGCCGAAAACCCGAAAGGGCGATCTAGGCAAAATTCAGAGCATAGAAAATTTGAAATTATAAAAAAACTGAGCTCGCAAGGTTGAAAACCCACAAAGGGCGGCCTTGGCAAAAGGTAGAGTGCAAAAGGAGAGTAAAAATACCCGAGCGAACCCAGGCCTGAACTACGTAAGGCTTGATTCCCATCTATGGGATACGTAGGCAGCTTCATCTTGAAGTTCAGCCCCAATCTTTTCCCCGATCAACTTTGTCCGTTTGATCATCTCAGTTATCTTTATTCATCAGCATTTGTCGTGATCTCCGGTACAGTGTTATTCAGACTAGGGGCAACTTTCCGTTGCAATGAAGTGTTCCGGCACCATCCAGACTAGGGGCAACTTTCCGTTGCTATGAATCGCCGAGGCACTTTTCAAACTAGGGGCAACTTTCCAGTTGCTAGGATCCAGGGTTGTGCATCCCAATGAGAGATCTCAGGCGTGTCCAGTTCTGATCCATATCGAAAATAGTTTTGAAAAGTTTTAATGAAAGTTGACTTTGTTCAAATTAATCTTTTCACAACTAAGACCATTTTTGGACCAAAGCGAGGAATTTTCAGTACCACAACCTTCAATTTCATTGATTTCAAAACAGAGTTCTCTTGCTCTTGCATACAATTGAAGTTGCTTTTTATTACGCTCATAACGAAAACTTGAAAGTACTAATAAAGCAATAAATTTGGGGCATAGTCAAGTCAGGTGCCCCTGCGCCCCCTCCCAGAGCTGGTTGAAGCCTCCGATGCCAACCTAGGCCCAACCTGTGCTTCTTCGTTGAGCCAATCCCAGCACTCATCAGACAAAGTGCAACTAAAAGTAAGGGCGGGGGCCAGAAGCTCTCTATTTTCCCACGCCGCGGCTTGCCGAGCCAGCTGTGCGCCTCGAACTGGGAATGTAGCCGGATACTCTCTCCCCTCTAGTGGGCAAGTTTGATCATGGCCGAACTGGCGCAGAATGCGGAATGGGAAATAGAATACACAGTGAGTCAAGCCGATCAGTCGAATCCCGACCTGCCGGGACATGCTGTAGCTCATTGCCGCAAGATTAAGCCAAGGACAACGCCACGCAATGCGATCTGCCGGCAAATTGCACATCCATTCAAACCACCATCCCTCGTCAAGGGCATCGACTAGGCGCTGTCGAAAGAAGTAGCCACGGGCTGAGTAAGCAGGGCAAGAGTCCACAACTTGCAATTTATCCATCAACCATATCTGGGGAGGGATGAAAAATGAGAGAATAAAGAATAGAGAGATGTGCGATGAGAGAAAAGTAAGATAAAGGTTTTGTGAGAAAAACCGAGCCCGAGGGCCGAGTGATGTAAGCGAATACATATGTGAGCTTGGGTGGGAAACATTACCTGCAGCAGTAGTGGACTCCCTGCAAACCTGGTTGTCTCCCGGTAGTGGAAAGCATCCAAGCCCATCAGTGTCTCGGCCAGAGTCATGGCAATGCAACTCTTTCCCTCTTTCAAGCCTTGAGCAACTTCAATCAGACGGACGTCGGACCCTCCGAAGCTTGAGGCAAACAGAAAATGAGATAACAGGCACAAACAGAGAGCATGTCGTCGGAAGCCTTGCCAATGGTGGTCGCTGCGGTCGCCAACATCGGAGAATCGATAAATCAGGCTTGGGATATCCAACATTCCGTCACAAATCAGGGATCGAGCATCATGCGTGTTGAGTCCGCACATCCGCCCTAAGGTCTGGGCATAACCAAAATTGAGTTGGGGCAAGATTTCCTCACCTCGCTCGGATTCTATCAAGACTTGAAAATCTTCAAAAGTAGGACATACCTCTTGTCCGCCGAAGCTAAAGACATGCGTCACCGGGTTCCAAAACCTTGCCGCGGCATAGAGGAAAGGAAGATGTAGCGGAGTCCGGCCCAACGTGAATAGTGCATTTAAGCCAAAACCCTGGAAGTTCAGCTTTTCCGAGCCGTCTAGAGAAGAAATCCAAGATGTGAGATTTTCTGCGAGAAATGCCTCCATTTTTGTGAGAAACGGTGATGAAATGAATAAGTTCCAAGGCTAGGGCTTTTATAGGGAGGGTAAAACACTATTCAAAGGACACGTGTCAAAATTCTGGGGGTTGCGGGAGAGGTGGCCGGCCGGCCATCTATTCTAGTAGGCCGGCCACCCTCTAGTTTCCAGATACAAAATGTGTTTGGCCATGCGTTGGTCTTGTTTTGCCCTCCGGAAGGAAGTTTGAGGCATTTCTAGGCATCAGGAACGTCGAAGGCCTCCATTTCTCTCAGTTTCGGATACGTTCCATCATCCAGATCGTCTGTCCGAAGTACGCTTAGTTGTATTTTTGCTTATCGAGTTGTTGTTTTGCTTGTCGAGTTGTTGCTTTGTTTATCGAGTTGTAAGTTTTGTCGAGTTGTCGCATTTTGTGTTTTGAGTGGTTACCTTTTGTTTACACAATTTTGTTAAGTCTTGTTTATTGAGTCGGTAACATTGTTGTACTTTGCTTATCGAGTTGTAAACTTGCTAAGATTTTGTTATTTCTTAGTGAGTCGAGTTTTTGATTTGTTGCGTCGGTTCATTACCTGACCCGGTAAATACACAAGGCACATTTTTCATTCAATTCCATTTTGTGCAAAATGATGCGTTGCAATGCTAAAGAATTTCAAATACAAATGCCTTTTCGAAAGCTGTTTCATTCCATCATGTTTTACAACAAAGAAAAGGTATAAGTTTTACAAGAAATAAAACTGCCTAACAATATGCAAAGTGCTACAAACTACTAGCAAAAAGTAAAATAAAGCAGGAAATAGCATCAATATCCTCTGGAACGAGAATGAGGAGGCCCTCTCATCCTCTTCTGCGGGATAACCTCTGCACCATCATCACCATCCGGGTCAGAGCTATCATCCTCCAGATCCCCCTCAGCCTCGTCTCCACTCCTGGAACCAAGACCGGAGCCTCCCTCCCCAGCAGATGTCTCTGACTCACGGTCTGCGACCTCCTCCTCCTCCTCCTCAATAATGGGTGCCCTGCATCTGCGAGACGACCCTGCTCCTCGAGCTCCTCGAAAAGGCCTAGATGGCCCAGCTCCCCGAGAAGGCCTGGATGGCCCAGCTCCTCGAAAAGGCCCAGATGGCCCAGTACCATGAACAGGTCCAAGACTCGACCTCTCGAGAAGGCCCGGTGGTCTGCCACGGTGAGCATACACGGGAGGCATCTGAAAATGAAAAGTTCAATACATCAATTCAAATATGAAAAGCAGATGCAAGTACAATATGCGAGTGGGGTGTGTGCCAGATGTGCTCTACACAGCCTATCAATACAACAAGATGTTCAAAACTAGCGTGTCATCAGAAATATGCTAAATACAAGGAAGATGGATAATACCTGCACACCCATGATGGCCATCTGTGCCTCCCTCCGTAGGATCATGCCCTCGAACGTGCAAGCGACATCCCGAAAGCGCTTCTTACGTGTACTCAACTGGGGGCTGCAAATACAAATGCAAAACTATCAGTGAGGGAATGAATGTCCAAGTAATCTGATTGATAAATCAAAGTCAGAAACATACCGGGGTGAATCAGATCCTGCATATATCGTGGGTCGAAGAGGAGGCTCTAGCGGGACCTGGTAAGGAGTCCCGAACCGCCAACTCGTCAACTCGGTCGGCATGTCTGGCCACCCAGGATGATGATGAAGAGACAGAAGGATCGGAGGAATCGAACTACCTCTACCCCTAGATGCACCAGCCCTGCTAGAGGAGGGGATATCCGTAGCACCGGCACGACTCGAAGATGGCACATCAGTAGACCTCCGTGACGGAGCACGCACTCCCATCAAGGGGGGCATCAGATATATACGACGATAGGTGGCGTAGTCCCCCTCCATGAGATGTAACAAAGCATTGGTGCCCTGCATAGCACTAGTGACCTCCTGGGAAGACAGTCTATCGGCAGTCCGCATAGTGGCTGGAGGTACAACAGGAGGGTCCTGAGAATCGTACCCCCACACCTGACGCAGGAAGCGTTCCCCCATGAACCATGCCCTACCAGCAGGTCCTTCGAGCAAGAACCTATACTGGGAAGTGCCCGATCCTCCGGGATACTGATGTTGGAGATCGTCACCAAAGACCGCCCAGGGCTGCCAAGTAATCTGCGAATAACCAGTGCATAAATCAATCAGAAATCAGGAATATACAGGGCAGATCAAAGATGAAAATGAAAGGAACTGAGAGTTCTGAAATACCTGTCCGTCCGACAAGTATCAAAATACTGTCGCAGGTAGAAGAGAGTCTCTCGAGGTCTCGGTCGGTGCTCGCCCTCGAATACCAGCGAAAACGGAGTCATAAGGAGTCCTGCCACCTCCATCTCCGGGGCTAATGTGGGAAAGTATACGTACACCCATAGCTGAGAAAAGCAGTGCAGAATGTGAATACAAAGTGCTAAAGGCAGAATATAGAGTGCAAAGTGTGTCGTGTGTGCAATGAACAAGTAATAAGGAGTGGAAATGTAAATGAAGAGGACAGAACGTACCTCCCAGGCTCTCCAATAGCCGCCGAGTAAGTCTCCCCACCCGCGAGAGGCTGTACTCATATAACAATGGAGGGTAGCCAGGCCAGCGCCACCCCAGTCATATCGACTGACCTGTGATAGGTCCACTAGGGCACTCAGAAGATACAACCCGACAGTGTTCCCCCTATCGGCAAACAGAGTGGTGCCAAAGAGGAACATAAGGAAGCCACGGGCGTACTGCTCAACCTCCTCAGGAGACTCAGGCTCCATCTCCGGCCTCCTAAAACGGGAAGAGAACCAGGTGTACCGGACTCTCCCGGAAGCTCTGTCTATAGGTGGGCGAGCCCCCAATAGATGTGTCCAAGCGGCCTCCCACTCTCCCATATCCTCGTCATAAGGTATGGGCCAACTGCCTACGTCTAGGCCGGTGAGTACGGCAAAGTCCAGCGGAGTCATGGTTATATCTCCGGTGGCAGAAAAGTGAAAGGAATTGGTGGTGTCCCACCATCTGTCCACCAAAGCAGCTAACAAAGTCCTGCTGGCAGAACAACGTGATAATCCCACGCAGAATGCTCCGAACCCTGCTAGATCGACTAGATCCCGGACAGCCTCTGGAAGCTCAAAGATACCAGTCTCATGGCAAGAGCCAGATCCTCAAGACGGTGCGAGAGCCACCCTGCATTCAGAATGAATACATGTGTTCAGTACACAATAAAATGCGAGTTGTGTGCAAATGAAGTGAAATAGCTGTGTGCAAATGAAGTGAAATAGCTGTGTGCAAATGAAATGAAATAGCTGTGTGCAAATGAAAAATCAGTGGGCTGTGTGTTCACTTCAAATCTGGGCTGCGTGTTCAGTAAATCTGTGTTTTGGGCTGCGTGTTCAATTCTCAATCGATTAACGTGTGTTCACTTCAAATCTGGGTCTGGTTCAAGTGAATTTGGTATTTGGGTCGCGTGTTCAAATTTCAAAAAATCGATTAATGTGTGTTCACTTCAAACTGGCTGCGTGTTCAAGAATTTGTGTTTTGGGTGCGTGTTCAATTCTCAATCGATCAGTGTGTTCACTTCAACTGGGCTCTGTGTTCAAGAATTTGGTATTTGGGTGCGTGTTCAAATTTCGTAAAAATCGATGGTGTGTGTTCACTTCAAATCTGGCTGCGTGTTCAAGAACTGTGTTTGGGATCGTGTGTTCAATCCTAATCGATGGGTGTGTGTTCACCATCAACCCGATGCGTGTTCGTAAAATCGGAGTTTGGGATCGTGCTCTACTCTTAATCGATAAGGGCCGGGGTGTTCACCATCAACTTGGACTGCGTGTTCAGAAAATCGGAGTTTGGGACTGTGCGTTCTACTCTTAATCAGTGTGGGCTGTGTGTTCACCATCAACTTGGACTGCGTGTTCAGAAAATCGGAGTTTGGGACTGTGCGTTCTACTCTTAATCAGTGTGGGCTGTGTGTTCACCATCAACTTGGACTGCGTGTTCAGAAAATCGGAGTTTGGGACTGTGTGTTCTACTCTCAATCAGTGTGGGCTGTGTGTTCACCATCAACTTGGACTGCGTGTTCAGAAAATCAGAGTTTGGGCTGCGTGTTCTACTCTTAGTCAGTGTGTGCCGTGTGTTCACCTTCAAATTCGGGCTGTGTGTTCGACAAATCAGTGTTTGAGCCGTGTGTTCATTTCTTAACTAATGTGTACCATGCGTTCACAATCAATCAGTCAGTGAACCGTGTGTTCAGCAATTCAAGCGTTTAACTAACACGTTCAGGATGCAGGCAAAATACTATGTCATAAGCTAAAACTGTGTGTTCAAGCATGGCAAAGCTACCAAATGCACGAAAAATGCAGAAAATAAAGTGAAATACCTCTCGTGCATCGTGAGAGAGGTGCTGCTCCGGCTCTCGCAGAAGTAAATCCCCGGGTGCCCGGTCGTTGAACCCAATGAAACGACGAAAAACGGCCCGCGGAAGCACATGTACCGGTGGGGCGTATCTCCCCGGAATAAAAGGGCAGACTCTCGGGGGCAATGTAATGACATCAAAATCATCTCCGGCACCTGGAGGACCTCCACCATGAGGATAATCACCCGCCATTTTAGAAAATCTGCAAAAAGGAGCAAAAATGAGCGAAATGAGCCAAAATTGGAAAAAGTCAACAAAAGTCAACTCCCGGGAAATGGAAAAGTCAACAAAAGTCAACTCCCGAGAAAATCTTCCAAATATTGAGACAAACTTACCTCAAGTGGTGAAAATGAGAAAAGAAGCCCCGAAACCAAAATTTAGTCGGCTCAAAGTGCTTAAAACTGAAGGATTTCGCGAAAACAACTTACGTGGGAGGCTGAAAAGCGCGTATAAAGTGCAGATCTGAAAGAAAAAATGGTTTGGGGAGCAAGGGGAGAAGATTTCATGGCCGTGGGAGTGATTTTGGAATGAATGGGCAAGGATATATATAGAAATGAGGCAAAAGACCAAAATGCCCCTACTTTTGGACAGGTGGCCGGCCGGCCACCTTTTGTAGCTGGCCGGCCATCTGCTTTTTTGTCCCTGGCCGGTGGCCTCCCCTAGGGCAACCACCTGGCCGGTGGTGTTCCCCACACGCCCCTCTAGCTCTCTGCAAATTTTGAGGAAGATCGGAGTTCCCGGGACCCGAAAAAGTTCAAGAAAAGTGCACTTTCTGGCGCGAAACTGCTCCACCGGAACTTCAGCTGCAATTTCTGACATGTGTCTCATCATCACTCATCAAAATCAAGGTGTATCCTTTTCAAACATGTTGTAACCTCTCCGGGAGGTGAATTAGAGGCCGCGATCAAGTTGCCTTCGCCGAAATGCGCATTTCCCAGCTCGTTGTTTCGCAACAAACGGACACCCTGATTCGTGCTCGTTTTGCATTGTTTTGCATATAACTTGCATTCTTATGAGAATTTTGCATTATCATGCATGATTTCTTGATGTACCATACCTCTGTGCTCGAGCATGCATTGTCACGCGTGTTCCTTTCTCGCATTGCGATGCATTCACTCGCCGACACTACGTGTGTCAAACTTTCGGAACCATAGGAATCACATTGAATATATGTTGTTAGCATATTGTTCTTGTTGAATTTCTCTCTTTTGCAGGCACGATATTGTATGTACGGTTCATTTGAGGCTGGAGCGACCAGACGAATCGCGCAGGTATCGTATCTTCTCCGTGTGAGACGCGACGAGAATTGAATAATTCTCCGCATTCCTAACTGCATGAAATGTAGTTGTTGCTTTGCATTCTTGCTTAAAACTGTTGCATCTATTTGCAAATACTTGCTTCATTACAGCTTGCTGCATTTGCATGAGCATTTGTCTCCGTGCATGTCGCTTCGCATTTTGCCCCCCTGCCTGCGGGCACGCCTGCGGGCACATATCTCTGTTCATCTTGTATGATTGTCTAAGTCTTCGGCCTTGTCAAAATGGGTCGTCTCTAGGCTTTGACATTCACTCCGCCACTTGACTTCCGAAGTTACAAAGAGGGCAATCAGAGACACCCTATTTTTGACCGACCTTAATACTCGGGACGTCACCGATTGAGCGCCGGTGATATTGCATCTTGTGCTCGTTCGAAGTCTCGAGTCGCGTCAGGCGCCCGCCTCCGGACTCGAACTCTTCGTGCCTTGTCTCTTGCCATAACCGAGACACGGTTTTCTCTGCTTTTTTCTGAAGGGAGGAGAGGTCCTCAGAGACCATCTCTCGGGTCAGTGGGCTACATTTCGTGCCCGTAGGCCATTTTGCCCATTTCGGAGCCCGGTTCCCGGTTTTCGGAGCCGTCAGGCCGTGTGCCTCGGTTCGGGACCACCCAACCATCTCCGATTCCTCCGGCTTCTGGCATGCATCTCATTTACTCCCTTTCGAGGGACACTGGGGTCTTAGATACCCACTTCGTGGCCAAACACCACTTTTTGTGCTTAACGGCTGGTTTTCGGGACCCCGAGCTGCGTGTTTTGGCCCCCGAGCATTCGTTTTGCATCGGGTTTTGTTCATTCTTGGCAGGTACCTCTGTTTTATCATAACGAGGGACACTGGGGTCTGAGAGACCCACTTCATAGCCAAACACCACTTTCGGTGCTTAACAGCCTATTTTCGGGGCCCCGAACTGCGGGTTTTGGCCCCCGAGCATTCATTTTGCATCGGTTTTTGTTCATTTTTGGCAGGTACCTCTGTTTTATCATAAGGAAGGTCACTGGAGGGTGGGAGGACAGCAATTGTCTCAGCAACCAGTTATGCTCCTCCGGCGCCCCCCGGCGCCCGTTTTTCTCACTTCCGGGCTAATGTTGAACACCCTAGGGCCATTTTCTTCGAGCCAAAACCGCATATTTGTGTTGTAAACACATGGGAGGACCCTAAAAAATGGAGCTCGGCCAGTAATTGTTTCTTTCATTTTTGAACCCCTCCTAAACTTGGCTTGTTGTTTCTCCTGTTTTACAGTTGCCAATTTTCAACCACAGGGCCTTGAAGATGAGACATGGGAGAACACCAATATGTAGAGCTCGGCCAGCAATTCCAAACTTCCATTTTTGCCCCTAGCCGGCCGGCCATGGGGGGTGGCTGGCCGGCCACTTGCAGTAAAAATACCTGGCCGGCCATGCTCCTTGGGACCTGTGCTGCACAGCTGTATAGCTGTTTCCCCGAGAAAAGATCTGTATCCGGGGGATATTTTGGAGGGAAACACTTGGGTGCATTTCACTCCACTTTTACACCCCTCTTTTTGTCCATATAAGGGGCCTCCCAGCTCTGTCCCTAAGGTTAGAAAATTTTCCTCAAGCATACATACACATCTCCATCTCTATCTCTCTCATTTTCCCTAAGTTTGGTGCCATTTCTTCATCATCTTCAAGCACCACTATCACCACTCCATTTCCAGCAGCAAGGAGAGCTTTCTTAGAGGCTTAGAAGCAACTTTCCTCAAGCCAAGAAGTAGAAAAAAAGAGGTCTTCAAGGGCAAGTCTCAAATTCCCTCTTTTGTAGCACTTTCTTGCCTCATTTCTTAAGCCTACTTGCTTACTGTTTTGGGCTCCGACCTTAACTGAAACTAGGTCTAATTTGAGCTATTCTTCATGTTTGTTCAAGGGCTCAACCCTGTTTGAGCCCTCCATCTTGCACTTGTTTCAATATCCTCTTATATGCCATTATTTTGCATTGAATATTTGGCCTATGTGTAGTCTGATTTGGGACATATCATGAACTGATATTGTGCTTATTTTGAGCCCCTATTCAACATTGAAGAAGGGATAAACCTTGTTTTCATGCTCCATAAGCCACTTGCTTTGAATCCATGTTTTACCCTTATTTTTGCATGTTTTTTCTAGCCTATGAGTGATCTGTTTTCGAGCATAATGTAAACTGAAAGTGGGCCTATTTTGAGCCCCTCTTCAACATTGAAGAAGGGATAAACCCAGTTTGGCCTCTATATCATGCACTTGCTTCATAATCTCTCATATTTACCGTAAATTTGCATGATTTGTTTGACCTGCATGTAGTCTGTTTTGGAGCATGTCATGAACTGTGAGTAAGCTTATTTTGTGTCCTTCTACAACATTGTAGAAGGGATCAACCTTGTTGGGGGTCTCCATGTTGTGCTTGTCTTTATATCCCTCTTTGGCCCCCATTTTTGCATGCTTTTTAGGCCTATCTAGCTTCTGTTTTCGGCCATGAGCAGTACTTAAAATATCCATATTTTGGCCTTTTTGTCATGTTTTGTTAAGGGTCCAAGGATGTTTGATGAATGTAAGGCATACTTCATGTTCTAGCCTTTGTTGGCTTCATTCTTGCATGACATTTTTAGCAAGTTTTCATACTGATTTGAGGGTTGTCATAAACTGTAAATGTGCATATTTTTGGTCCCTCATCAGTGTTTTATAAGGAAATTTTTCAGTTTGAGCATCGCATACATCACTTGCTTAAATACCCCTCTCTTGGTCCCCATTTTTGCATGCCATTGTTGTCCTATCTATGCTCACTATTTCGCCATGTTTTGTATTGTAAAAAATGCTATTTTTGGGCTGCCTTGCTACTGTTTTGCATGTCATTTACCAATTATGCATGTTTAGTATGGCTGTAGGCCATTTCGGGTGCTTAATATCGCATTTCGGGACCGTTCCGTGCATTTGGTGTCATTTCCCCACCTTTCGGGACTGTTTTGCATCATTTGTGAGTGCTGAAATTCCATTTGCATGTTTGCATATCATTTTCCATGTCATTTCGTGCCATAGGGCCATTGCCTCAGGGCCATTGCCTCAGTTTGCGTGCCCATGTGCGCGCATTTCGAGGCACTTCATTTTTCATCTCACGGCCTCTTATGTGAGTGTGGCTGAGGCCCTCTCATGTTAGTATAAGTCCAATCTGCATTTGGAATGCCATTTCATACTTTAGTACCATTGCCTCGGTTTGTGTGCCCGTGTGCACGCATTTCGAGGCACTTCATTTTCATCCATTGGCCTCTTATATGAGTGTGGCTGAGGCTCTCTCATGTTGGTGTAAGCCCATATTGCATCGCATATCTCATTTTAGCATCACTACATTCCGTGTTCCACTTTCTCGGTTTGCGTGCCCGTGTGCACGCATTTCGAGACATCTCATTTTAGTCGCATCACATCGTGTATGCCATCGCCTCGGTTTGCGTGCCCGTGTGCACGCATTTCGAGACGTCTCATTTTAGCATCATTGCATTGTGTATGCCATTGCCTCGGTTCGCGTGCCCGTGTGCACGCATTTCGAGGCACTTCATTTTTATCCGACGGCCTCTTATGTGAGTGTGGCTGAGGTCCACTCGCATTAGTGTAAGTCCAATTTGCATTGCGTATGCCATTTTATGCCCTAGGATCATTTCCTCAGTTTGCGTGCCCGCGTGCACGCATTCCGAGGCATCTCATTTTCATAGCATTATGTATATTAGGATTGTATTTTAGTTGCATTCATGCATATCATGCATATTGCATCGTGTTCGGGATAGGAGTTAGCTCGGGCACGGGAAACGAGGCACGTCTCGTACTCCGAGTGACGGAACGGGTCTCAATTCCCAAGTCACCGACACTCCGGATTACCCATGATGGAGTTAGGTTTTGTTGTAGCATTCATGTGCATTCATCCCATATTGAGTTGTGCAATTCGGCTCCTCGGCCATCATGCATCGAATGCGTGATTGGTGGCACGAGAAACGAGGCATGCATATATTTGTGAAATACATTGCCATGCCCCTTTCCTGCTCTCTGTTGCAGCAAAAATGAAGAGTCAGCAACTTTTCGGAGTCTGGCATGCATTTCGAGAAACATTGCAAACAGAGGCTAATTGGGGCATCCCAGTGGATTTCCGCGCAAAGCAACTCAACATGCATCATTTCATTATCCGAAGCGGAGTCGAGGCAGCCCCTGGCTTGAATGCCAGTTTACAATTTTTCTTAGTTAATCTGTTAATTAATTAGGAATCTGTATATTTATTCGGGTTGTATTATTCGGACTGTATTATTCTTTTATTTGGGACTGTATTATTTATTCGGACCCTCTGCGCGAGGGCATAATTGTAATAAGTGTGGATGAGTGTGATGTATGTCTTCCAACCCCACGTCTTTCTTCCCTTTTATTTACCCGCCATTTATGGTTAGATATAGGGCATATTTCAATTAGCATACAAGATGATAAAGCATGTTTGCATCATTCATCTGCTTTTGCATGCACTGCTCACAGATCATACAAACTGCATCTGTATTTCAATTCCAAGTTGAATACTTGATAGCTGTTGCATTTCATATGCCATGTTTAGGATAGCCGAGCCTGCTATAGTTGCATCTTTGCATGTGTTGCATTAGGCATTTCTATATATGTAGGATCATGCATGATTCCTAATCAGTTTTCTGTTTTGGCTTGGAGTACTCGGTGAGCATGCGTGTGAGTGCTGCCATGAATAGCATGCTTACCACGAGGCTAAATGCTTACGTGATATAACTGCCTTGAATGCCTGTGGGTGGAGGTTGAGTTATTTGAATTGGGACAATTCATCAAATGTTTGTTTTAAGCCCACTAGATAGTGGCAAAATCATATTTTCTTAAGCCCACCCGAGGGTGGCAAATCCACGCCTTAGCCTACCTGCGGGTAGCACCATCAAACCATTTTCAAACAAACAAACATGAGGCGTTTTGTTCCAATTCAGGCGATTCAGTCTATACTTGTATGCTGTACGCATCACATAGTAACCTAGGCTAATAACCGGAATAAGAACGCACAAAGTTTTCAAAAATAGATATCATGGTTAGTAGAGGCCGGTCTTTGACCGGGCGAGCGGGGGTACTCACGAAGTGACCTTCCCCAATCGTACCCAAGTTCCCGAGCCGAGGCAACTTTGGTGATGACGGACACGTGGCCTTTGGCACCGAGTTAGGGTTTCCTAAATTTTCCATTTAAAAAATATTTAGGTGGCGACTCTGTATCTAGCGAAGCAGTCCATGTTTGGCACTTCTTTCAAAAAATCTGTTTTCAAAACGATTTGTCGGATTTGGATTCTTTTGTTCAAGATTAAGAACCGTGACATTTGAGTCCTTCGAACTGTAGTAGACCCAATATCGAACCAGAACGGGGGGGATTCGCACTCCTTCCCCCGGGATGCGTTCGGGGACGTCTACACATGGAGATGGGTTTATCTTCTAAATAGGATATATTCACAAAAAATCCAAAGAAATCAAAAAGAATATATATATATATATATAAATCCATAGAAATCCAAACAAACCCAGCTCGAAAAATCCAAAGAAATTAAAAATAAATACAAAAAAATAAAAGGAAATATTCACAAACCCAACTCCTAAATAGGATTTATATATATATTCACATATGTATGAACACAAACACAAATCAAAGAAAAAAAATAAAGAAAAGAAAAGTAAAACTGTTGGAGTATGGCAGGGAAGGTGTCAGCGGTGGGGTAGTAGCGGCGGGGTGGGGGCAGCTCATCCTCTTCTCTCCTCTCTCAACCCTTCTCTCTCTCTCTCTCTCTTCCCCAGAAACTGAGTGAAAAGTGAAAATTTTTAAATTTTGAATTTTTTTTTTTTTCAATTTACTCACCAAAACGAGGCTTAATATCAGCCCTTGGATGAACCACTTTAGGGGATCACTGTAGGATTCACACTCCAGAGGATCCTGACGCCTAGTAAATTGTGCAGATTGTCCAAACTTCTACGCATATAAATGTGTAGAAGTCAAATGCCATGGTTTACGGAGTCTCGTAATAGTGTGTTTAGTCGACGAATTTGATAAGGAATTTAAAATGAAAAATGAAAAAAACTAAATAAAATATGAATAAAACATATTTATATTTTATTTAATTTTATATACTTTTTTTTTTATTTTTTTTCCAAATTCTTTCACAAATTTTTCAACCAAACATAATATTAATTTCTATAGTTCACAATAGGGGTAAGCAACGGATATACCGATCCGCTAAAACTGACCGAACCAAATCAATCCTTCGCATTTTGGACGGATGCGTGATGACGAGCGAACGGTTGCAGATTAATTTTTTCCAATTCGCCAATCTAGTGGACGGATGGCAGATTTGAGATTCCTTTAGCCGCAACCGAACCACCAAACCGCGAGCACCCATAGTAATTTATAAGACTTTGTGTTTTCAGTTTGTTTAAATATTCTGTTTGTGTTTTCAATTTAAAAAGAATTTAAATATACTATTGAAAAAAAAGTTTTCAACTTGAATATCTTTTTTGAATTGAAAAAAATAAACGTATTATTTATCTATATTTTTTTATTTTTATATCTATCTCTAAAAATAATAAATAGAAAATATGACATATGCTGGTTGATTTTTGTTTTCAAAAATAGATATAGATGTAACAATACAAAGACATACAATCTCTACTACTAGTTTGTTTATGGTTTTGGTGATTTGAATTGTTTTTATGTTTTAAGAACCACAGATTATAATATTTTATGTGGATGAGACATGCTGTGATTGTAGCATGTGGATGAGGCATGCAGTCAGGGGCGAAGGCACGTGAGGCCCAGAGGGGTCAGGTGCCCCCCCTCAATTTTTGAAAAATTATTTTTTTTACCCCTAATAAAAATATAAATTTCAATTTAATCCAAGTAATATCTTGAAATATTTATATCACTATTTTCTTTACTTTTTTTTAATAAAAAAATGTTTAATTTATCACTTGAAATGTTTAATTATGCTAAAAAAAATTCTTATAAATTTTATAGTAGAGAAATGTTATATATCACTGATATTTTGTCACTATTTTATATCATCTCTTATATGACACATAATTATTACACAATTAATGACAATTAATAATATATTGTCATGGAATTCAATTATTCAAAACGGTGAAAAAAACAAGTAATATATATAATAGCCTCTGTATATTAGTTAGGGTTAATTACACTAATAGTCCCTATAGTTTGGGACTTGTGTCACTTTAGTCCTTGACTTTTCAATTGTGACACATTTGACCTTAAATTTTGAATCTTGTTCCAAATAAGGACAATTGAAAATATTATTAGATTTTTCAAGGATAAAATCGTCAATTTGATAAAATATAAACTAATTTGACAAAAATAAATGTCAAAAAAATATTTTTAATTTTTTTAAAATTATTTTTATCCACCAATGGTAAAATTATGTAAAATTAATAAAAATTATATGATTAATTTGTTTAAAATTAATTTTACATGATCATCATCCAAACACATAATAAAAATTAATTTGGTAAAAAAATAAATAAATGTCTAAAAGATTTATCAATTTTACATAATTTTATTTTTAGTAGGTATAAATAATTTCTAAAAATTCAAAAATATTTGTTTGACATTTATTTTTGTTAAATTAGTTTATATTTTATCAAATTGACAATTTTACCCTTGAAAAATCTAATTATATATTCAACTGTTTTTATTTGGAATAAGATTCAAAATTCATGGTCAAATGTGTTACAATTGAAAAGTCAGGGACCAAAGTGACACAAGCCCCAAACTATAGGGACTGTAACGCCCTGGAAATAATGACATTTAACCCAACAATATTGACATGCTAAGATATATAAAAGATCCACGTTCTTTCATTCAACAGGGTTCTATTACAAAACGTATTACATGTTAACAACAAAAGCAAATGCCCTAAGGGCTTCTGACTTTTCCAAGTAAACCCTTGGTTACAAGAAAATAGAGTGCTAGCTCATTTACACATTAAGCCCTAGGCTTGAATTTACATGTAACACTGCAAAAAGGAAAGACAAACAAAAGTCCATCCGCCACTAGCCTTCCAAGCTAAGTCCTTGGAGGTGGCATGCTACCAAGACGAAAATGATGTTCCCATATAGGGTGAGCCACACCAAAGAGAAATATACTAAACCGGTTATAAATAATGACTAAAAAGACTAACAATTGATAGATGGCCAACTCTTTTACATTCTTTCATCACTTCAACAAATATAAACAAAACAGATATATTCACACTTTCCATGACAAGCTTACATGCTCTGCCAATATTTTCTAGATAAGCATAGATGCTCTATCTAAGGAGGTCATCCTATCTCCTCCTCAGAACATCCGGTTTAGAGGTCCATCCCTATCTTCCCCTAAACCGGAGTCCATCCCCTATCTCCTCCAACACAACACAATGCATATATATAACAATTATACACATCACATATCAATACATAAAATCAATGTATTCTTTCCATCGTCATAACCCATGACCCAATTCTATCTCAATTCCTCATTTTCCACAATTAATTATTCAAATTAATAAATCCATGTAATTAGGACATTTCCATAATTAACATTACAACCCTTAGGTTCCAATTTCACTAATGTTCCAACATTAATTCCATGTTTCTATACCAAACATGCTTCTAGGTTTATTATAGACAAAACCCCAACTTTTGTAAAATTACACAATGGCCCAAAGTTTCCCAAAATTTCACAACAACTACCAACATATCAAAATGCTAAAATTTAAAGACAATATCTATAAAAAGGAGTAGGATATCCCTACCTCAAAGTTTGAGCTCAAAAGGAGATGAAGACCCAACACCCAACTTGCTCCAAAACCGAATATTTTCAGATTATATCGAAGCCCAAGTCACCCTCTACCTTTTTAACAAAGCACTTAGGGAAGATTCACCCTCTAGGGAGATGATTTCTTAGAGAGAAGGCAAGTCTAGAGAGAGAGGCTCTCAGATTTAGGGTTTTAAAAAGTAAAAGCTTCAAAAAGTGAAGTTTAGATCATCGATATGCTCGCTCGGCGAAGACTTGGTCGCTCGGCGACAAAACCGTAGCTCGAGCCAAAAAGGTCTCGCTCGAGCCAACATCCTAGAAGCTCGCTCGAGCGAAGAAAAGCTCGCTCGAGCCAGGAACTCGACCTTCAGTTCGCACTAGACGACGCCGAAGCGACGAACCGCTTCGCTCGGCGAAGATCCAGATCGCTCGGCGAAGAATCGGCTCGCCGAGCGAAATCATGGTGTTGAGTCCAGCCAGACGCTCGCTGAAGCGAAGCCGCCTGCTCGACCCACGACACAAAACTCAACTCTCGCCGGCGACCAACTCGCTCGAGCGAAGGACAAAATTTCAGGCAAGAACCCTTGGCTCGAATACAACCAACACAAACAAACACGCCCAACACATCCTATAACTCAAATACAATATATGAAAGGACGTAACAGGACAACAATCCACTACCAACATCCACGGACACGCCCCGATCATCAGACAACAAGGTAAACCCGGATCGCTATAACCTCCCCCCCTTAAAGAATTTCGTCCCCGAAATTAAAACAAGTTTTTGAAAAGCAAGCCTTTTTCTCCATTTTAAACAATGTTATAACACAACATTTAACAATTCGTCCCATTACCGGTCATCCATCTCCTATTAAGAGGCATTTCTCAACATGTACCTTTCAACATGCAATTTCTTTCCATTTCAACCATTTCCCACATATATGGTTTACAATTTATATCATAAGCAATAATCATGATACAATTTTATTTCTATAATATAGCCAACATATGCAATATTATAATCAACTCCCATAACAAGGCAAGTTCTACAACATTTACATTAACCAAAACATACACCATGTTTTACAACTTAAGACATTTCAAATGTTCTTAAAGTTCATTACAATTACAAAATCGCAACACTTGATTACACATCAACAAATAAGTCCGGATATTTCTCACGGACTCCCAACTCACGTTCCCAAGTGGCCTCCTCCACTCCGTGATGTTTCCACAAAACCTTAACCAAAGGGATGGTCTTACCACGCAGGACTTGATCCCGCCTATCCAAGACTGAACTGCCTCTCCTCATACGAGGCACCCTCATCTACCTCTAAGTCGGTCCAATCCAACACGTGTGATGGATCCGGCTCATACTTCCGAAGCATACTTACATGAAACACGTCATGAACTCCGACCAACTGTGGCGGCAAAGCTAAACGATAAGCAACCTCGCCAATCCGCTCAAGGACCTCAAAAGGACCAATAAACCGAGGGGACAACTTCCCACTCTTCCCAAATCTCAACAAACCCCGCCTAGGTGATATCTTCAGAAAGACGTGATCACCCACCTCAAACTCTAACGGTCTCCTTCTACGGTCAGCATAGGACTTCTGACGACTCTGGGCCGTAACAAGCCTCCTACGGATAAGCTCAACTTTCTCCGTCGTCTCCCTAACCAACTCCGGACCCAACAAAGGTGTGTCACCCACCTCGGCCCAACAAACTGGAGACCTACAAGGTCGGCCATACAAGGCCTCAAATGGTGCCATACCGATACTAGATCGAAAGTTATTGTAGGCAAACTCCACCAGTAAGTGCCTCTCCATGTCCCATCAAATCAAGGACACAACCTCAAGCATATCCTCAAGGATCTGAATGGTACGCTCGGACCGCCCATCACCGAGGATGATAAACTAAAGGTCAACTTAGTACCTAAAGCACTCTGCAAACTCGCCACAACCTAGCAAAGAAACGAGGATCTCTATCACGAGACGATCGTCACCGGGACCCCGTGCAATCTCACTATGTCCCGAACATACAAGTCGGCAAGATGATCTCTTGAATCTCTCACGCCATTGGAATGAAATGCGCCGACTTGGTCAACCGGTCTACAACCACCCAAATAGTATCACTACCCATTGAGTCTTGAAGACCTACAACGAAGTCCATGGTGACATGCTCCCACTTCCACTCGGCAATAGGGAGGGGCTGTAACAAACCCGCTGGCCTCTGATGCTCGGCCTTCACTTGCTGACAAGTAAGGCACTTAGACAGCCACATCTCTCTTCATACCCCGCCACCAAAACTGACGACCCAAATCCCGATACATCTTAGTACCTCCCGGATGCACCGCAAGGCGTGAATGATGAAACTCTGAGTACCTCTCGGCAGCCTCCGGTACAAACAAACGGTCTCGGTATCTCACACTCAGGTCGGGATACACCGTCAAACCCTTCTCAACCCTCCCATTGGAGATCCTCTCCCTGAGGGATTCTACCTCAAGATCACCTCTCTGTGCCTCTAACACTCGAGTCACAAGTGTAGGTCGCAACCACGTAAAAACAAGGCTAGCCTCAACGGATTCGCCTGCATAAGTCAAACTCGCCAATTGCCCCCAACATCTCCCACTCGGATGGCTACACAAGCTACATCACTAATGGATTTCTACTAAGAGCATCGGCCACAACATTGGCCTTCCTCGGTGATAATGCAACTCAAGTCGTAATCTTCTATAAACTCCATCCACCTTCTCGCCTCAAGTTCAAGTCTTTACGTGAAAGCAGATACTTCAGACTTTTATGATCCGAGAACACCTCGAATCTCTCACCATAAAGGTAGTGCCTCCAGATTTTCAAGGCAAAGATCATAGCCGCCAACTCTAGGTCGTGTGTAGGGTAATTCTTCTCGTATTTTTAATCGACGTGAGCCATAGGCTACTACTTTCCCTCTTGCATTAACACACAACCCAAACCTCTCGTGAGGCATCACAATAGACGCATAACCCAACCCTCTCCGGATAATCAAGATGGAGCGGTGGTCAATCTAACCTTCAATTCAAACGACTTTTCACAAGTCTCACCCCATACAAATTTGACTCCTGGCGAAGTCAACCTAGTCAACGGCGGCTAACTCGAGAAATCTTTCACAAACCGACGGTAGTACCCGCTAATCCCGGCGAATCTCAAACACATTCTTAGGTCAGGCCTGCCTTGCCTCAATCTTGGATGTATCAACAGACACCCTTCCCGTAAACTACATGGCCTAAGAACTTGACTTCTCTTAGCCGTAACTCGCACTTCCCAAACTTGGCATACACCTATGGGCTCTAAGCAATTCAAGCACCACTCTCAAGTGTTCCTCGTGTTTGCTCGAGGGTGAATAGATAAGAATATCATCCACAAAACGACCACAAACGATCCAAGAATTCGGAAGATCCGGTTCATCAAGTCCATAAAGATCGCCGCGTTAGTAAGCCCAAATGGCATCACCAGAACTCATAATGGCCATACCGCGTCACGGAATGCCGTCTTGAATATCCTCCTCTCGACCCTCAACCGGTGGTAACCCGATCTCAAGTCTATCTTAGAGAAACAACGGGAACCCTTCAACCGGGTCAAACAAGTCATCTATACGGGCATAGGGTATTTATTCTTAATCAGCTCGATTCAACTTCCTAATCGATACACAATCTCAAGGCACCGATCTTTCTTTTTAGCAAAGAGGGCGGTGCTCCCCGATACACTAGGCTTAACGAAGCCCTTATCTAGCAATTCTTGAGCCGAACTTTCAACTCAATCAACTCGCGGTGCAAAACGATAAGGTGCCATAGAAATCGGGCGTCTTGCACTAAATCAATAGAGAACTCGTCTCTCGTGGGGTGGCAAATTAATAAGATCCTCGAAAGACATCCGGGTATTCACAAACTACCTCGGCAACTCAACTGGGTCTCATCACACTCACCATTCTCAAAACTAGCAAGTAAACTACTAAGCTCATTCCGCCATGACCGCACCTGGCACAATACTACCAACCCGGTCTCCTAAAAGTGGAAAAACTCCCGTTCATCGTACAACAGGTAACCTCTGGCGGTAGCAATCAATAACCGCCGGTATGACGATAACCACCCATACCCAAAATAACATCAAAGCCCTTCATGGGCATAACTACAAATGGAAAAGGAAGTCGATGATCGTCGACCTCTATATCACAGCCTCTACATCCGTGCCTCAAAATTAACTCACCCCCAATAGGTGACACAACGCAAATAGGAGATGCTAAAAGTGCTAACTCCAGTTCCAACACAGATGCAAATGCAGCAGATACAAAAGAATGAGATGCACTCGTGTCAATCAACACTCTAGCAACCTAATTGCTAAACAAAAAGTTACCTCTCACTACTGATGGAGCAGATTAGGTCCTTGTGATAAAGATACACGCTACCAGAGGCCCTCGATCTACTCCGCCTCGGAGCATAGGATCATTGTCTTGTTGGACGACGAAGCCCGGATTGGCCCTCGAGGCTGCCGCAGTGGTGGTGAAATCCTGCGTCTGTCTAGAACCAGACGCCTCAAGTGGCACTCAACCGTGGCAATACCTCTTCATGTGCCCACATCCTGGTAACACGACACGGCCCTGCCCGAACTCGACTCGTGGTCTGGCCGACAAGCGACTCTCGACCCCGCCCTTGGCAACAGAAGCCTTGTGTGGCCACACTTGAAACAGTGAACTCTCCTCGACCGCCTCTCCGAGCTTGCACTCGGTCTTGGGAAAGTCGACTGGCCAAACCACTGGGGCGGTGAGGGTTATAACCCTCCGCCTCTGCCATCAGTCCTCTTGGCCCCTCTTGGAGCCCCCATGTTTCTCCTCTTCTCCCTCCTGCATCATCGGCTCCATATGAGCCGCAGATCCACCAAATGCCTCGAATGTAAGGTCCACCAACTTTCAACTTGAGGTCCCACCTCAACTTCCGCTCAAACTTCGTAACTTGGCGCTCCTCTGTCGCCACCAGTTCAGTGCAAACTCGACAAGCTAGTAAATGTAGCCTCAAACTCGCCACGACAAACCCTCCGCTTAAGCTTGGCAACCGATCCCTTAGTCTCCCCTAGCCACTGCGGATAAAAACCTCCTCGAAAGCATTCACAAACGCCACCCAAGTACCAACGAACTTTCTCATACTTCCACCATTGACTGATCTCCTTCACCTGGAAGGATGCCAAGGTCACTTTCAATGCTCCATCCTCAATGCCTAGCATTTGAGCGCTTTTACTCATCCGTTTCTAGCCACCGCCTTCAATGGCTCCTTAGGATCCCCAACAAACTCCTCCGGGTTAGGCCGAAGAACTCCCTTCAAGAAAGAAGGTCCCGCCTCTGTTCGATTTCTGCTCCGAGAATACCTAAGGCCCTGCTATCTCTCGGGCCAAGGCACCCATGGCTCGCCGACCCAGCTCGGCCACATTGGCACGACCAACCCCTTCGAATCGGAACCTCATCCTAATGGCACTTCGCCTCCTAGGCCTACCACGCCTACCACCTCTTGCTCGTCGACATCCTAATAAAGGTAACACGAGCGTTAGCACATTTATAAACGTGCAAAAACTAAACACTCACGTCCTAATGCATGGATAATCGTAATTCATTCCACGTAAGCACATAAACACATATAGCACTTAATTTCATTTCCGGATGATGATAGTCCCAAGGCGTTACTAGAGTACCGTTAGAAACAAAGATTGATCAAGTGCCTTTCCAACAAGACTCCAAACCCAAAGGCCCAATCAACATCCTAGAAACTAAATCCCATACCCATATATTCACATAAGCATGTTATCACATAAACATATAACAGTACACCTAAGTCTCTATCAAGCGAGACAAACCCATTGTGATCCTAATCACTTCCCACGTACCCAAAGTATTCGAACCCGGTACGCTCTGATACCAAGTTGTAACGCCCTGGAAATAATGACATTTAACCCAACAATATTGACATGCTAAGATATATAAAAGATCCACGTTCTTTCATTCAACAGGGTTCTATTACAAAACGTATTACATGTTAACAACAAAAGCAAATGCCCTAAGGGCTTACAGCTTTCCAAGTTAACACTTGGTTACAAGAAAATAGAGTGCTAGCTCATTTACACATTAAGCCCTAGGCTTGAATTTACATGTAACACTGCAAAAGGAAAGACAAACAAAAGTCCATCCGCCACTAGCCTTCCAAGCTAAGTCCTTGGAGGTGGCATGCTACCAGTACCTGAAAATGATGTTCCCATATAGGGTGAGCCGAGAAATATACTAAACCAGTTATAAATAATGACTAAAAGACTAACAATTGATAGATGGCCAACTCTTTTACATTCTTTCATCACTTCAACAAATATAAACAAAACAGATATATTCACACTTTCCATGACAAGCATACATGCTCGCCAATATTTTCTAGATAAGCATACATGCTCTATCTACTGAGTTCATCCCCTATCTCCTCCTGTAACATCCGGTTTAGAGGTCCATCCCTATCTTCCCTAAACCGCTGAGTCCATCCCTATCTCCTCCAACACAACACAATGCATATATATAACAATTATACACATCACATATCAATACATAAAATCAATGTATTCTTTCCATCGTCATAACCCATGACCCAATTCTATCTCAATTCCTCATTTTCCACAATTAATTATTCAAATTAATAAATCCATGTAATTAGGACATTTCCATAATTAACATTACAACCCTTAGGTTCCAATTTCACTAATGTTCCAACATTAATTCCATGTTTCTATACCAAACATGCTTCTAGGTTTATTATAGACAAAACCCCAACTTTTGTAAAATTACACAATGGCCCAAAGTTTCCCAAAATTTCACAACAACTACCAACATATCAAAATGCTAAAATTTAAAGACAATATCTATAAAAAGGAGTAGGATATCCCTACCTCAAAGTTTGAGCTCAAAAGGAGATGAAGACCCAACACCCAACTTGCTCCAAAACCGAATATTTTCAGATTATATCGAAGCCCAAGTCACCCTACCTTTTTAACAAAGCACTTAGGGAAGATTCACCTCTAGGGAGATGATTTCTTAGAGAGAAGGCAAGTCTAGAGAGAGAGGCTCTCAGATTTAGGGTTTTAAAAAGTAAAAGCTTCAAAAAAGTGAAGTTTAGATCGTCGATATAAACAGTTTCGCTCGGCGAAGACTTGGTCGCTCGGCGACCTGAAAATCGTAGCTCGAGCCAAAAAGGTCTCGCCGAGCCAACATCCTAGAAGCTCGCCGGCGAAGAAAAGCTTCGCCGAGCCAGAACTCGACCTTCAGTTCGCAACTAGACGACGGCTGAACCGCTCGCCGAGCGAAGACCGAACCAGATCGCTCGAGCGAAGAATCACCGCCGAGCGAAATCATGGTGTTCAGTCCAGCCCAGATTAGCCGCCGCTTCAGCGAAGCCGCCTGCTCGACCCACCAGACAAAAACTCAACTCTCGCTCGGCGACCAACTCCTCGCCGAGCGAAGGACAAAATGGGCAAAGAACCCTTGGCTCCCGAATACAACCAACCTGAAACAAACCTGCCCAACACATCCTATAACTCAAATACAATATATGAAAGGACGTAAACAGGACAACAATCCACTACCAACATCCACGGACACACGTCCGGATCACTGTACAACAAGGGGTAAACCCGGGATCGCTATAGGGACTATTTGTGTAATTTGCCCTATTATTTATTCATCATTTTCTCATTTCTTTCTCTATCCTCACTATATCTCTTTATGTGTGTGCATCTTAATATAATTTTGTTTTCATATTTTATGAGGGTATATGTAATTATTTTTTAAACCGTGATGATCATCATATATAAAATAAATTAATAACAATAAAGATAGTGATTAGTTAACTTGATCTTATATTTAAATTTAATGTTTGCATCGCATTAATTTTTAGTCCTACCATTAAATAAAAATTAAGTTAAATTATGATTTTTGTTAAGATTTTAATTCAAAGGAGCCCCTTCGAAGACAAAATCCTAGCTTCGCCACTGCATGCAGTGATTGTGATATTCTAAAGTTTTAAACTTTCTTACTTTGGATAAGGTATGCAATGATTGTAATATTTTTTTAAGTCATTAACTATAATTCTTTCTTTCTTTTTTCTTTCTTTTTTTTTGTGTGCAGAAGTGCACAAGTTGAATTATGTTAAAAATTTATAAAATTTTAAACCGCAAAACCGATTCGCATCCATCCACCAAACCGTCAATCCACATCCGCCGGATTAGCAGACGGATGCGGATTGATTTTCTCCAATCCGCCAATTTGACGGACAGATGGTGGATTGGAGGTTCTGTGGTCGCAACCGACTCGCACCCACGCCTAGTTCACAGCACATGCAAACAATTTTAGTTAAATAAGTCAAAAAAAAATTAAAGAGTTAAAAGTTCTATTTCTCATCAATTAAAAAAGTCAAAGAATCACTCAACTTCAGAGATTGATTTTTTTGTTTTGTACAAAAACATTCAAAAAAAAAAAATTACTAAACAAATCAACCTCAAATTAGAGGTGAGCAACGGATATACCGATCTGTCCAAACCAATCGAACCAAACCAATCTGCTGCATTTTGGACAGATCTTGCGATAATGACGAGCGGTTGTGGATTGATTTTTTCCAATCTGTCTAGTTTTAGACAGATGGCGGATTTGAGGTTCCTTTGGCCGCAACCGAACCGCAAACCGCGAGCACCCCTAATAATTTGTAAGACTTTGTAGTTTCAATTTGTTTAGATATTCTGTTTGTGTTTTCAATTGAAAAAGAGTTTAAATATTTTGTTAAAAAAATGCTTTCAACTTAAATATATTTTTTGAATTGAAAAAAATAAATGTATTATTTATCTATATTTTTTAGTTTTTAAATCTAACTCTAAAAATAATAAATAAAAAGGATGATATATGCTAGTTGGTTTTTGATTTTAAAAACAGATATAGATGTAACAAGATGCATATAATCTCTACTACTGCTTTGTTCATGGTTTTGGTGGTTTGAATTGTTTTTATATTTTAAGAATTACAGATTGTAATACTTTATGTGGATGAGGCATGCTGTGATTATAATATTTTAAAATTTCAAACTTTCTTTCTTTGGATGAGGCATATAGTGATTGTAATACTTTTTAAGTCATTGATTGTAGTATTTTTTTTAAAAACTGCACAAGTTGAATTATGTTAAAAATTTATAAAATTTTAAACCGTCAAATCGATTCGCATCTATCCGCCAATCCGCTCATTCACATCCGCCGGATTGGCAGACGAATAAGGATTGATTTTTTTCAATCCGCCAATCTGACGGACGATGGCAGATTAAAGGTTCCGTGACCGTAACCGACCCATACTCACCCCTACCTCAAATAACCTTTAAAACTTTTTAAATACACATGCACAGAATAATTAATCCTTTATGCGTCATGAACCATTTCTATCCATAAGATACTTTTGTATTTTAAATTTGTGAAGGAATTTGTAAGACGAAAAAAGAATTGTTAAAAAAATTAACCTTTTACTAATTTACCAGTTTCATTAAACCAGAATTCCCACTTGAGAAGCACTACTCTTGTTTTTGTAGCAAAAAGTAAGTCATGAAACTGAATTAATCATTTTCAAGTCAAGATTGCAATGATGTGCAACAAAAATGGAATTATTCTTTTGTTAAAGGGATTGATAAATTGATTTGGTTGTCCATATCAATGCATGGCAAGCATTATTATCCTTATTTGCAATAAAACAATCATGTGGTCAAGTATTTTCAGTTTTAAATTTTTTGTCCTGTTTTCTTGTCTAAAATATTTATAATGATTGTGAAAATTTTAAAATATAAAAATTTATAAATATATTTCATAAGAAGAGTTTAGTGAAATTTAAAACAGAAGATCATGTTGTTATATGATTCTTTATTTCAAAATACATGTTATCTTATTTTAAATTCTCATCTTACCGTGGTGTTGTGACAAATTAATGTTGTGTTTGGTTGAGAGATTTGAGAATGAATTTGAAAAGGAGAAGTGAAAAAGTGTGTAAAACTACATGAAATGTAAGTATGTTTTATTGATATTTCACATTATTTTTTTCTTTTTCTTTTCAAATTTATTTCTAAATCTCCTAATCAAACACAACGTAAATGAATTTTAATTGGTAAGAATTCCACAACGTTCAGTGTGAAAAAGAGATTTTTGATAGCTAAACCATGCAACTTGCATGTATCACCCCTGATCAGCTTGTTCATTAACAAGGTGAGAAAGCAACGACTGCAGTTATTTTATTCATTGACTATTTATTCAATAAATATCACATATATTTATTTATTTAATTATGACCTTTATCATACTCAAGATAAATCAATTATATTTTTAGGAGGGAAATTGATAAAACAACAACGTAGCCCGTTATAATTCCTATCAACTGGGCAGGCACTTGCGTACCACATTGTTACTACTGTCATTCAATGAATGCCAAATTTCAAACCACAAACATGGGCAATCACAACAAATAATTAACAGGAGAGAGAGCATCATAATTTATTAAACACGGCGTTTGTTACAATTTAAGAGAGGTAATTATATTTTATTTTAATTTGAAAGTTTATATCAGATTATTTGATGTAATTTTTGCTTATAATTTATTAGATAGAAATAACTTAAAAGTTTAAAAAAAAAGTTGATTATTTAGAAGTTAAGAAAGATGTGTTTTTAATGTTTACTTTTTAATTACTAAATTTTAATTTCTACTAAGCCGCACCAAATACGACGATAGTAAGCTTAGGGGAGAGAGGTCTTTTCCCCTTACCCCAAATACTCCTTATATATAATCACTCTAAAAACATTTGGAAAAATAACATCTTAGTAGACATTTAAAAACTTAATTACAAATTAATGATATTGTATATAAATATTAATAATTAAAATTTTTAATTTTTTCACGAGTTTGTAATAATTTTGTAAAATGACCATGGTGTGGTAATGAGTGTAGACGTCCCCGAATGCCTCGGGAGAGTTAAGTCCCATTCCGTTCACATTGGGGTCACTACAGTTCAAGGACTCAAATGTTACGGTTCTTAATCTTGAACCAAAGAGTCCAAATCCGGCAAATCGATTTTGAAAACAGATTTTTTGAAAAGAAGTGCCAAACATGGACTGTTTTTCCAGATACAGAGTCGCCACCTAAATGTTTTTTAATGGAAAATTTAGGAAACCCTAACTCGGTGCCAAAGGCCACGTGTCCGTCATCACCAAAGTTGCCTCGGCTCGGGAACTTGGGTACGATTGGGGAAGGTCACCTCGTGAGCACCCCCGCTTGCCCGGTCAAAGATCGACCTCTACTAATCACGATATCTGATTTTGAAAGCATTGTGCGTTCTTATTCCGGTTATTAGCCTAGGTTACTATGTAATGCGCACAGCATACAAGTATAGACCAGGTCGCCTGAATTGGGACAAAACATTTCATGTTTATTTTTGAAAGATGGTTTGCTACCCGCAGGTAGGCTTAAAATGCAGATTTTGCCACCCTCGTGTGGGCTTAAAATACTTGATGAATTGTTCCAATCCAAATAACCCAACCTCCACCCACAGGCATTCAAGGCAGTTATATCACATAAGCAGTTAGCCTCATGGTAAGCATACTATTCATGGCAGTCACTCACACGCATGCAAGGATGCTAAAGCATAAAACTCACCGAGTACTCCAAGCCAAAACAGAAACTCATTAGAAATCCATGCATGATCCTAGATATACAGAATTGCCTAATGCAACACATGCAAAGGTGCAAACTATAGCAGGCTCGGCTATTCTAAACATGGCATATGGAATGCTACAGCTAACATGTATTCAACTTGAAATTGAAATACAAATGCAGTTAGTATGATGCGCCGAGCCCGGTGCATGTAAAACAGATGAATGAATGCAAACATGCTATCATACTATATGCTAATTGAAATATGCCCTAATCTAATCATCATAAGCAGGTAAATAAAATGGAAGAAAGACGTGGGATTGGAAGACATACATCACACTCACCCACACTTATTACAATTTTGCCCTCGCACAGAGGGTCTGAATAAATATACAGTCCCGAATAAAAGAATAGTACAGTCCAAATAATACAGTCCAAATAATGTACAAATTCCTCATTAATTAACAAATTAACTAAGAAAGCTGTAAAATTGGCATGCAAGCCAAGGACTGCCTTGATTCCGCTCCGGGTGATGAATGATACATGTTCGGGTTGCCTTTGTGCGGAAATCCATGACGATGCCCCAATTAGCCTCTGTTTGCACCTGTTCTCGAAATGCGTGCCAAGCCTCGAAAGACTGCTGATTCTTGATTTTGCTGCAATAGAGAGCAGGAAAGGGGCATAGCAATGTATTTTTACAAATGTATGCATGCCTCGATCCTCGTGCCACCAATCACGCATCTCGATGCATGATGGCCGAGGAGTCGATTTGCACAATTCAATATTGAATGAATGCACATGAAAACACAACAAAACCTAACTCCATCATAGATGATCTGAAGTGTCGGTGACTAGGGAATTGAGACACGTTCCGTCACTCGGAGTACGGAATGTGCCTCGTTTCCCGTGCTTGGGCTAACTCCTATACCGAACACAATGTAATATACATGACATGCATGAATGCAACTAAGATACAACCTAACATGCACAATGTTATGAAATGGCATACACGGTGCACGATGCAACATGGCATACACAATGCTCTAATATACAACCTAGCATACACAATGCTATGGAATGAAATGGCATACGCAATGCATAATGGACTTATACTAACATGAGTGGACCTCAGCCACACTCACACAGGAGGCCATAATGATGAAAATGAGACAACTTGGGATACGTGCACACGTGCACGCAAACCGATGACCGACCCTAAGGCACGAAATGCCACTCTAACAAGACATGGCAAAACACAAAAAATGGCATACTATCATGCAAAAATCAGAGGTAAAATGAGATGCAAAACAGCCCCGAAACCCGGTAAAATGAAACCCGATGCATGAAACGAGTCCCGAAATACGGGTTTTGGCGCATGAAATGGCCTATAGTTATACAATGCATACATAATTTGAATATGAAATGAAAATACAGAAGCAAGAAAGCCCCGAGACAAGAATTTTTACAGTTTAGAGTGAGACCAAACAGTGGGCCCAAGTAGGGCTAAATTAGCATACAAAAATAGCTCCGCATGGGAGGTAATGAAGCAAGTCACAAATTCTGGCCCCAAACAGAGAAGGGGCCTTCTATAATATTGAAGAGGGGCCAAAAATATGATGTATTACAGTTTATGACAAACTCCAAAAACAGATACAAGTATGCTCAAAATGCTATGCAAGAAATAGGCCAACAAAGGGGCAAAGAAGCAAGTGGTGCATGGAGGTCTCAAACAAGTGAGGGCCCTTCAACAATGTTGAATAGGGACCCAAAATAATGCTTTTTACAGTTGATGGCCGAGCTCAAAACAGTGTACAAATAGGCTCAAAATATCATGCAAAATGAGGCCACCAAAAGGGCTATAACATGAAGTATACAAAGGGTGTCTCAAACATCCATAGACCCTTAATGAAACATGAATAGGGGGTCAAAATAAGCCTCTTTTCAGTTCGGACCAAGGTCCAAAAACAGGAGCTCAATAAGCTAATAAATCATGCAAAAATGGGGACCAAAGAGGGGTACAATGGCAAGTGATACATGGAGGTCCCAAACAAGGGCTCAAAATAATCCTATCTACAGTTTACATCATGCTCCAAAATAGATTACACATAGGTCAAAAATACTATGCAAAATTATGGCATAAAGAAAGGTAATGAAGCAAGTGCAAGATGGAGGTCCCAAATAGGATAAGACCCTTAATGAAACAGAAAAATGAGCTAAAAAAAAATAACATTTCCAGTTATGGCCGGAGCTCAAAATAGTAAGCAAAGAGGGCTAAGAAATGGTACAAAAATGAGCTAGAAAAAGGGGGAAATGGTGCTTACCCTTGAAGACCAAGCCTTGGCTGCCTCTTGGACTGAAAGATGGTGCCTCCTAGCCTTTGAGAAGAGCTCCAAGCTGCTGGAAATGGAAGTGGTAGTGTAGTGCTAGGTGGTGATAAAGAAAAGGGTGTAGAACTTGATGTTTTGAAGCTTGAAGGGAGAGAGAGAGAGGAGGGATGTATATGCAAGCTCAAGGCAATTTTTCCAACCCTTGGACCAATGTTGGAGGCCAGTTATATAGACCAAAAAGGGGGAGAAAATGAGGGAAAAAATGGGGGGAAAACAAGCCAAGTTTCCCCCCAAAAGTTGTCCCCCCCGGATACAGATTTTTTGGGGAAAAAAAGTATACAGCTGTAATGTACTCACCCTGAGGAGCAAGGCCGGCCAGGTTTTGGAGCTGCAGGTGGCCGGCCGGCCACCCCCCATGGCCGGCCGGCCAGGGGTCAAAAAGGCCAAGGTGAATTAGTGGCCGGCCACCACAAATTGGTGTCCTCCCAGGTGCCCTCAACACAGCCCTATGGTCCAAAATTGGAGGAAGTGAAACAGGAGAGAGAACAAGCCATTTTTCAAAGGGGTTCAAAAAGTTCAGATGGAATTACTGGTCGGTGTAGACACCCCATTTTTGACCGACCTTAAGACTCAGACGTCACCGATTGAGCGCTCGGTGATGTTGCATATTGTGCTCGTTCAGAAGTCTCAGAGTTGCGGCCGGCGCCTCCCGGACTTGAACTCTCTTCATGCCTTGTCTCGGTTTGCGAACCAGACTCGGTTTTCTCTGTTTTCTTTCCTGAGGGGAGGGAGTGGTCCTGTAGGCTATCTCTCAGTGGCCGTGAGCTACTTTTCGTGGCCGTAGGCCATTTTGCCCATTTCGGAGCCTGGTTCCTGGTTTTCGGGACCGTCAGGCCGTGTGCCTCGGTTCGGGACCGCCCAACCATCTCCGATTTCTCCGATTTTTGGCAGGTACCTCTGTTTTATCATTCCGAGGAACACTGGGGCCTCTGATACCCACTTCGTGGCCGAATGCCACTTTCGGTGCCTGCAGCCGGTTTTCGGGATCCCGAACTGCGTGATTTGGGCCCCGAGCATTCATTTTGCATTAGTTTTTGTTCAATTTTGGCAGGTACCTCTGTTTTAGCACCAGGAAGATCACTGGAGGGTGGGAGGCCAGCAATTGTCTCAAATAACCAGTTTCGCTCCTCCGGCGCCCGTTTTGCTCACTTCCGGGCTAATGTTGAACCCCCTAGGGATATTTTCTTCGAGCCGAGACCACATATTTGTGATGAGGGGACATGGGAGGACCCTAAAAAGTGGTGGTCGGCCAGTAATTCTTGTTTTCATTTTTGAGCCTCTCTTTCAAATGCAATGTTGTGCCTCCTGTTTCAGAGTTGCCAAATTCCAACCATGGGGTCTTGTTCTACACACATGGGAGGACCCTAAAAAGTGGTGGTCGGCCAGTAATTGTTATTTTCATTTTTGAGCCTCTCTTTCAAGTTGAATGTTGTGCCTCATGTTTCAGAGTTGCCAAATTCCAACCATGGGGTCTTGTTCTACACACATGGGAGGACCCTAAAAAGTGGTGGTCGGCCATTAATTCAACTTTTCATTTTTGCACTTGGCTGGCCGGCCATAAGGGGTGGCTGGCCGGCCATAGGGGGTGGCTGGCCGGCCATAAGGGGTGGCTGGCCGGCCACCTGCAGCAAAAGCACCTGGCCGGCCTGCTTTCTCCTTTTGAGCACTTTACAGCTGTCCGGCTGTTTCTTCAAAATATCCTAGCCTCCGGGGGATATTTTGGGAGGGAAAGCTTGGGTGCATTTCCCTCCCTTTTACACCCCTTTCTTGCCCATTTAAGGGGCTGACCTTCTTCTTTGTTAGGGTTACAAAATTTCATCTCAAGAGCCTCTCTTCCAAAACCTCCATTTCCATAGCTAAAAACCCTAAAAAGCTTCAAGTTTCTAGCTCCTCTCTTCATCAACCCTAAGCACCACCATCACCACCTCCATTTCAGCAGCAAAGGAGTGATTTTCAAAGGCTAAGGATCAACAAATTGAAGCCAAGAAGCCACCAAAGTTAGATCTTCAAGGGTAAGACTCTATTTCCTTTTTTTGAGCACAATTTTGAGTCAATTCTTTACCCTATTTGCTTTTTGTTTTGGGCTCCTACCCCTACTAGTTTTAGGCTTATTTTGAGCCCCTCTACAACTTTGTAGAAGGGCTCAGCTCTGTTTGGTGTCTCCATGATGCACCTCTTTCAATACCACTCTTTAGGCCAATAAATTGCATGCTTTGTTTGGCTTTTGAGTGATCCATTTTAGAGCCTGATATATACTGTGAGTGGGCCTATTTTGAACCCTTATTCAACTTTTAAGAAGGGCTCAATCATGTTTGGCCTCTCTATCATGCACTTTCTTTGTAATCCTCCATATTTTCCGTAAAATTGCATGATTTATTTGGCCTATTTGTGATCTGATTTGGAGCATCTCATGAAATAATATTGTGCTTATTTTGAGCCCCTCTTAAACATTGAAGAAGGGCTCAACCTGGTTTTCATGCTCTACATGCCACTTGCTTTGAATTCATGTTCTACTCCTATTTGGCATGCCCCTTTGAGCTTATTTGGCTTCTGTTTTGAGTCTTCATCAGGCCTGGAAAGAGCCTTGTTTTGGCCTTCTAATAATGTTTTGTTAAGGGTCTTAGGCCATTTGGTGCATTCTTTTGGTACTTCATGTAATACCATCTTTGATTCTGTAAAATTGCATGCTTTGTTAGGCTTTCTTGGCTTCTGTTTTCAGCCTTCATCAGGCTTATAAAGTGTCTTAAAATGACCCATTCTTCATGTTTTGTTAAGGGTCCAAGGTTGTTTGATGCATTCTTTTGGTACCTCATGTTATAGCCTTTGTTGGCTCATTATTTTGCATGCTATGTTTAGCCTATCTACATACTGAATTGGGGGATTTCATCTCTTGTAAATGTGCATATTTTTGGCCCCTCTTTAATTTTGTAGAACTGTATTTTTCAGTTTGAGCATTGTATATACCACTTGATTTGTAATTCTCCTCTTTTCCCCCATTTTTGCAAGCTATTTTTTCCATACTTGTGATCATTGTTTGGCCATACTTTGTACTGAAAAAATGCTAGTTTAGGGGCTGCCTTGCTACTGTTTTACATGATTATGTCCATATTGTGCATGTTTAGTAGGGCTGTAGGCCGTTTCGGGTGCATAACATTGCATTTCGGGCATCGGGTGTAATTTTGTCATAATTCGGGGGCTATTTGTGCATCATTTTAGCTACTGAAATTTGCATTTTTTTCATATGCCATATGCCACGTTTCATTTGCATTGCGTATGCCACTGCCTTGGTTTGCGTGCCGTGTGCGCGCATTTCGAGGCAGCTTGTTTTCATCTTTCGGCAGCTTATGTGAGTGTGGCTGAGGCTCTCTCATGTTAGTGTAAGCCCAATTTGCATTTTCCATGTCATTTGCATTGCGTATGCCACTGCCTTGGTTTGCGTGCCGTGTGCGCGCATTTCGAGGCAGCTTGTTTTCATCTTTCGGCAGCTTATGTGAGTGTGGCTGAGGCTCTCTCATGTTAGTGTAAGCCCAATTTGCATTTTTCATGTCATTTGCATTGCGTATGCCACTGCCTTGGTTTGCGTGCCCGTGTGCACGCATTTCGAGGCAGCTCATTCTCATCTCTCGGCAGCTTATGTGAGTGCGGCTGAGGTCCTCTCATGTTAGTGTAAGCCCAATTTGTTATTTCATGCTCAGATGTCCTTTGCCTCGGTTTACGTGCCCGCGGGCACGCATTCCGAGGCACTTCTTTTTTATCCGACGGCAGCCTGTGTGAGTGTGGCTGAGGCCCTCTCACGTTGGCGTAAGCCCATCATTGCATTCCGTATGCCATTTCCTCGGTTTGTGTGCCCGTGGGCACACATTTCGAGGCATTTCATTTTAGTCTCATTGTATATCATATTTCATGCCATTTTCTCGGTTTGCGTGCCTGTGGGCACGCATTTCGAGGCATCTCATTCCCATAACATTGTGTACGTTAGGATTGCATATTAGCTACATTTCATGCATACCATGCATATCGCATCGTGTTCGGGATAGGCGTTAACCCGGGCACGGGAAACGAGGCGCGTTTCGTACTCCGAGTGACCGAACGGGTCTCAATTCCCAAGTCACCGATACTCCGGATTACCCATGATAGAGTTAGGTTTTGTTGTAGCATTCATATGCATTCATCCTATATTGAGTTGTGCAATCCGACTCCTCGGCCATCATGCATCGATATGCGTGATTGATGGCACGAGGATCGAGGCATGCATATATTTGTGAAATATATTGCTATGCCCTTTTCCTGCTCTCTGTTGCAGCAAAATCAAGGATCAGCAACTTTTCGGAGTCTGACACGCATTTCGAGAAAATTGCAAACAGAGGCTAATTGGGGCATCCCAGTGGATTTCCGTGCGAAAGCACCCCAGCATACACTATTCATCAGAAGCAAGGCACCCCCTGGCTTGCATGCCAGTTTACAGTCTTTCTTTATTTAATTTGTAAATTAATTAAGATTTTTGTATATTATTCGGACTGTAATATTCGGACTGTACTATTCTTTTATTCGGGTCTGTATTATTTATTCGGACCCTCTGCGCGAGGGCAATGTTGTAATAAGGGTGTGTGAGTGTGATGTATGTCTTCCAACCCCCATTTCTTTCTCCCTTTTATTTACCTGCTTACGATGGTTAGATATAGGGCATATTTCAATTAGCATACAGTATGACAGCATGTTTGCATCATTCATCTGTTTTTGCACGCACCGGGCTCGGCGCATCATACAAACTGCATCTATATTTCAATTCCAAATTGAATACATGCTAACTGTAGCATCTCATATACCATGTTTAGAATAGCCGAGCCTGCTATAGTTGCATTTTGCATGTGTTGCATTAGGCATTTCAGCACATTTAGGATCATGCATGATTTCTAATCAGCTTTTGTTTTGGCTTGGAGTACTCGGTGAGTTTTATGCTTTAGCATCCTTGCATGCGTGTGAGTGACTGCCATGAAAAGCATGCTTACCATGAGGCTAAATGCTTATGTGATATAACTGCCTTGAATGCCTGTGGGTGGAGGTTGAGTTATCTGAATTGGGACAATTCATCGACTGTTTGTTTTAAGCCCACTAGATAGTGGCAAAATCATGTTTTCTAAGCCCACCCGAGGGTGGCAAATCCGCGTCTTAGCCTACCTGCGGGTAGCACCATCAAACCATTTTCACAAACAAACATGAAATGTTTTGTTCCAATTCAGGCGATTCAGTCTATAATTGTATGCTGTGCGCATCATATAGTAACCTAGGCTAATAACCGGAATAAGAACTCACAAAGTTTTCAAAAACAGATATCATAGTTAGTAGAGGCTGGTCTTTTGACCGGGTGAGCGGGGGTGCTCACGATGTGACCTTCCCCAATCGTACCCAAGTTCCCGAGCCAACTTTGGTGATGACGGACACGTGGCCTTTGGCACCGAGTTAGGGTTTCCTAAATTTCCCATTTAAAAAATATTTAGGTGGCGACTCTGTTATCTGGCAAAGCAGTCCATGTTTGGTACTTCTTTTCAAAAAATCTGTTTTTTCTTCAAAAACGATTTGCCAGAGTTGGACTCTTTGGTTCAGATTTAGAACCGCAACAAAATCGAGTCCGAACTGTAGCGAGGTCCCTCGCGGGCTTGTTACAGTTTCTGGCGACTTTGCTGGGGATTTAGAGAACTTGACTCGAACTCGTGATATCTGGTTTTGACTACACTTGTGTGTTTCTTTGCATTGCATTTGCATTGGTGCGCCTAGGACACCGTGTTTGCCATATGCCATTCCCGAACGATTTGCCGGAGGCTTGTCTTGTCAAGTCATGTCCGTAAGGCTGATCGGCTCTGGGCTCTAACAGCATGGGGACACAAACCCCATGTTTGGCTTTGAAGTGAGAAAAATGGGCGTCGGAGGGCGATGAAGGAATATAACTGGTTGCTGAAACAATTACTGGCCTCCCACCCGTCTATGACCTTCCTGGTGATGAAACAGAGGTCCCTGCCAAAAATCAACGAAAACCGATGCAAAATGAAGGTTCGGGGTCAGCCTTGATCGAGGCCCCAAATCGATTGTTAGGCACCGGGAGTGGTGTTCGACCACGAAGTGGATCTCTCAGACCACAGTGTCCCTCACAAGGGAGTAAATAAGATGCATGCCAAAAACCGGAGTAAACGGAGGTAGTTAGGCGGTCCCAAACCGAGGCACACGGCCTGACGGCTCCGAAAACCGAGAACCGGGCTCCGAAATGGGAAGAATGGCCTACGACCACGAAATGTAGCCCACGGCCACTGAGAGATGGTCTACGAGACCTCTCTCTCCCTTAGGGAAGAGAAACAAAGAAAATTGAGCTTGGTTCGCAAACCGAGGCAAGGCACAGAAAAGCTCGGAAGTTCGGAGGCAGGGCTCACGGCCGAGACTCTAAAACCTCTGGACGAACACGATGTGCAACATCACCAAGCGCTCAATCGGTGACGTCTGAGTCTTAAGGTCGGTCAAAAATGGGGTGTCTACAATGAGCAATACTTTTTTTTTTGGTTACAAAAAAAAGAGAGTGGTTCAGGCTTAGTTAGACTCCAGTCCTGAACTAATAAATCGTTTGATGCGAAATTTAATGGTGTTACACTAATGGGAGACTCGAATCCAGGTAAAACAAGTTTTGGGTCTCGTTTCTATCCACTGAACCCCACCCCAGGGGCAGTAATGAGTAATACTGTGTCTATTTAAAATCTTACTAACAATTATACTAAAAATTGAAATGAAATTAATATTGAGAGAGAGAGAGAGAGAGAGTGATTGAAAGAGCAAAAATAGGCTCTGTATTTCAATACCTATTAATTCTTACGAGGATCCTCCATTATATAGAAGAGATAATACAACATTATGATGAAAGGCAACATATAAAACTATACAACATTATGATGAAAGGCAAGGATATAAAACTAAAAGCAAAAGCAACCGAAAGCAAACAACATATAAAAATAAAAGTGGCCGAAAGCATATGGCACTAACTAAGGCATCTGATGGAGTAAACAGGCTAATACACAACTATTAATATAATATATATACATCATATATATTATATATTATTAACAATGTCGCAGAAGCTTGATTTCCAACACTCTCCCTCAAGCTACGTTGTAGATGTTAATCATTCCCAATTTGTCTATCAGATCTTCAAAGTTAACTCGAGCAAGAGCTTTTGTGAGAATGTCAGCCTTTTGACAGTTTGTTGGAGTGTGGATGACTTGAAAAACTCCTTCTTCAATCTTTTCCTTGATAAAGTGTCGATCTATCTCCACGTGTTTAGTTCGATCATGATGAACCAGATTCTTAGCGATACTGATGGCGGCTTGGTTGTCGCAGTATAAAACCATGGGATGCTTAGATGGAACCCGTAATTCTTCTAACAGTCTGTTCAACCAGATTCCCTCACAGATACCTAGGGCCATAGCACGAAATTCTGCCTCAGCACTACTACGGGCTACCACTGACTGTTTCTTACTTCGCCATGTAACCGCGTTCCCCCAAACAAACGAACAATAGCCAGAGGTTGATCTTCGATCAGTCACTAAACCTGCCCAATCTACATCTGAAAAAATCTCAATTTTTCTATTTGTTGTTCTTTGGAAGAAGAGACCCTTTCCCGGTGTCCTTTTTAGGTACCTCAATATTCTGGTCACAGCAGTCATGTGTTTTTCGGTTGGATTATTCATGAATTGACTGACCATACTAACAGAGAAGCCGATGTCTGGCCTTGTATGAGAAAGATAAATGAGTTTTCCCACAAGACGTTAATATCTCCCTTTATCACTTGGTGCACTACCGTCACTTTCTTCCAGTTTGATAGTTGTGTCCATAGGAGTTTCTGCCGGCTTGCATCCTAGCATCCCTGTTTCATTCAGTAAGTCTAGAATGTATTTACGTTGTGAGACTGATATACCTTTCTTTGACCTAGCAATCTCCATTCCAAGAAAGTACTTAAGATTTCCAAGATCTTTAATCTCAAATTCCTTTGTTAGGAATTTTTTAAGTAAGCCAATTTCCCTTCATGATCACCTGTTAGAATTATGTCATCCACATAAACAATGATAATTGCCAATTTCCCTCCTAGGGAGTGCTTCACAAATAATGTATGATCGGATTGACATTGAACAAAATCGTACCATTTCACTACCTTAGTTAACCGTTCAAACCAGGCCTTGGGAGATTGTTTGAGACCATACAAGGATTTTCAGAGTCTATAAACTTCGTTGAAATTTGATGTCGTCTCAAGTCCAGCAGGAATGTCCATGTAAACTTCTTCCGCTAAGTCACCATTGAGGAAGGCATTTTTTACATCAAGTTGGTGAAGTGACCAATCGAGATTAGATGCCAAGGATAAAAGTACACGAACAGTGTTGAGCTTGGCAACTAGAGCAAAGGTTTCTTGATAGTCAATGCCATAGGATTGAGAGAATCCTTTGGCAACCAACCGAGCTTTATCACGTTCCACATTACCATCTGCCTTGTGCTTTACTGTGAAAATCCACTTACATCCAACTGGTTTCTTACCTCTTGGAAGATCAGTAATTGCCCAAGTACCATTCTGTTCCAGAGCCCGAACTTCCTCATTGACTGCCGCCTTCCACTAAGGAGACTTGAAGGCTTCCAGAATATTCTGAGGAATGGGTATCTCCGTGATGCTAGAAGTGAAGGCACGGAATGAAGGTGATAGCTTATCATAAGAAATAAAGTTCCCAATGGGATGTTGAGTACATGATCTAACTCCTTTTCTCCAAGCTATGGGCATATTAAGAATACTGTTTTCTAACTCAGAATCAACAGTACTATCTGTGGTAAGAATATTGTTACCTGGAATGTTGCTTGGATTAGAACCCGGTTCAGCCTCATGGGATTATTGAGAAAGTGCTCTTTCCTCCGTTTCCTCTTGGATGTGCTCATTATCTCGCAAGGCAACAATGAACTCGGAATTTTCGGCAGGTAAAGATTGATTCAATGACTCAGGAGGTGTGGGATTTTTGGTGGCGATGGATGGCTCACTAAATGACTCAAGGGTCCAAAATTGATATTCCTGGGTTGAAGTCTCACCCTGAATATCGATTTTAGGGTAGTAAGACTGGGTTTCAAAAAATGTGACATCCATGGAAGTGCAGAATTTCCTGGTGATAGGAGAGTAACACTTATACCCTTTTTGATGTGACGAATACCCAATGAAGACACACTTGAGCGACCTGGAATCAAGTTTACTTCGATACTATTGATGGATATGAACAAAGACAGAGCACCCGAAAATTTTGGGTGGGATGGTGAAGATGAGGCGAGTAGTGGAAAAGGATTTTAGGAGAAGTTGACAAGGAGTTTGGAATTGTAGTACCTTAGATGGCATCCTATTGATAAGGTAGGCTGCTGTAAGAACAGCTTCCCCCTAGAAGAATTGTGGAACATTTGTGGAAAACATGAGCAATCTAGCAATATCTAACAAATGCCGATTTTTCCGTTCAGCGATGCCGTTTTGTTGTGGGGTGTCAACACATGAACTTAAGTGAACTATCCATTCGGTTGCTAAAAAGTCGCCTAGAATGGAGTTGAAATAGTCCCGAGCATTATCAGACTTTAGAATTTGGATTTTTGACTGGAATTGTGTCTGAATCATAATTTGAAATTTTTTGAAGATTTGGCTCGTTTCAGATTTGTTTTTCATGAGGAAGACCCAGGTTAATCTAGTATGATCATCTATGAATGAGACAAACCACCTAGTACCAGTTAGATTTTTTTATTCTGGATGGACCCCAGATATCATTATGAGTTAGTGAGAATGGACGAGACGCTTTATAGGATTGAATGGTAAAATGGGATCGTACATGCTTAGAAAATTGACAGATTTCACAATCAAAAGGTTTTGGATTTTTATTAAATAATGAAGGAAATAAATGCTTGAGATACATAACATTAGGATGACCTAAGCGATAGTGCCACAACATAATTGCTCTATCGTTATTTTGACACGAAACCAAAAAAGAACTACCACAAATTGCCGTTTGAGGTTGTTCCTGTGGATAGTGGCGTTCCTTAAGGATGTAGAGTCCAGAGCATTCCTCAGCATTGCCAATCGTCTTCCCCGAATCCAAATCCTGAAATTCACAATGAGTGGAGAAAAAATTAGTAACACACATATTTTCCTTAATGAGTTTACTAATTGACAATAAATTACAGTCCAAGTCAGGAACAAGGAGAACAGAGTTGAGAATAAGATTCCTAGACAGCACAACTGAACTTGTACCGGCAACCTTTGATAGTGAACCATCTGCTATTCGGACTGTTAAATTATTTTGACATGAGCTATATGTATAAAAAATTGTTGCATCTCCCGTCATATGATCAGATGCTCCTGAGTCCACAATCCAAGGTTTTTTTACGTTTCTTACTAACAGTAAAGGCGTTCAAAGAATTACCTTTGTGAGCCAAGGTTCCAGATCCTATGATGTGGTTGGAAGACGAACCAGATTGTGATTGTAGTAGTTTTTGGAGCATCTCCATTTGCTCCTTGGTGAAAGGGCTTGCTTCAGGTTGTGGTGATAGTTCATTTGTACCTACATGATTACCTCGTCCTTCTTTCTCAAGAGGCTGACGTGGCTTCCAATCTACTGGCTTTCCATGACTCTTCCAGCAAGTTTCTCTCGAGTGACCCGACTTTCTGCAATGATCACACCAAGGCCTACCTCCTTTATTTTTCTGACGGTTGTCGATAGGAGCGAATTGAGTCTTAAGAGCCGAGCTTTCTGCGATATTCAGTTGTTGATGAGATCCCATCATGAGTTTTTTCCGACTTTCTTCACGACGGACTTCAGAGAATGCCTCTCTAAGGCTAGGTAGTGGTTTTACTCCCATAATTCTTCCTCTGATTTCATCAAGATTTATGTTCAATCTTAACAAGAATTTAAACACACGCTTCCCTTCGACAATCTTTTTATACAACAAACCATCAGCAACACACTGCCAGTTATGAACCTCAAACGTATCAAGTTGACGCCATAGACGAGTAAGGGTATTGAAATATTCAGTTACCGTAAGATTATCTTGACGTAAATCGTGGAGGAAGCTTTCAAGATGGATGATTTTAGATGTGTTTTCCTTGTTTGAAAACGTTTCTTTTGCCATGTCCCAGATCTCTTTGGCAGTATCAAATGACAGAAAAATTTTCGCCAATGTCAGTGGTCATAGAGTTGACGAGCCACGACATGACCATATTATTTTTAACTATCCACCTTTTGTAGGTTGATGCTGTGGTTTCTGGTAGCGCCAAGGCTTCGGTGATGTAGTCATCGTTCTCCTTTCCCCGTATAAACATTAATATGGATTGAGACCATTGTAAATAATTTTGCCCATTCAATTTATGGGCGATGATCGGAAGATGAGAGGTTTCCATTTGATGAGAGGATAAAGATGATAAGTTGATAATATCAGAAGAAGAGGAGGATGAGTTGATAGTCATTCCAAAAGCTAGACCGTATTTAGGCATGAAATAGAAGGATATATTTGAGTAGAAGAGAAAAAACAAAATTAAAACAGAAAAAATTCGAATACTGACTGAAGAGACGAAAATGATGAGACAGGATTACACTTGCTCTGATACCATGAAATGAAATTAATATTGAGAGAGAGAGAGAGAGTGTGTGATTGAAAGAGCAAAAATAGGCTCTGTATTTCAATACCTATTAATTCTTACGAGGATCCTCCATTATATAGGAGAGATAATACAACATTATGATGAAAGGCAACATATAAAACTATACAACATTATGATGAAAGGCAAGGATATAAAACTAAAAGCAAAAGCAACCGAAAGTAAACAACATATAAAAATAAAAGTGGCCGAAAGCATATGGCACTAACTAAGGCATTTGATGGAGTAAACATGCTAATACACAACTATTAATATAATATATATACATTATATATATTATATATAATTAACAATGTCGTAGAAGCTTGATTTCCAACAAAAATATACATGGCCAAATATTATTGAATGTTTAAATGTCATTGTTTTTTTTTTTTTTTACAACAATCACATTTGGCATCTTGCATTTTTAATAAGATTTTTGGTAAGATTGTTAGTATGTGTAAAATTATTCTTGTGATAATTCCCTCAAAACATTTTAGATTAACAACGTGGTACACGTCGATAACGATTATTACAAATAAGAGTATCTTATTGGAGGTAGAAAAATGATATATAAGTCTATTTTGAAAACACTTTTTAGACCCAATGATATATAAATGAAATAATTGATGGATGATTAGAAAAAATATGAGAGAAAGATTCCAATAATATATAAATAAAATAACTGATGGATAATTAAAAAAAATATGAGAGAAATATTTGCCTTAAATATTTAAAATACTGCCGAACCATCAATTTTTTTTTAAAAAAATGGCTTTTTTTTTTTTTTTTTTTTGTTACTTCAATAACACTACTTTTTGAAGTGTACACATATCTTAAGACAATGTACAGCAGGGTGTTTTGGGAAGCAAATAAAAAGTTAACTTTTAGTTTTTTTTATCTATTTTAGGTCACATCATCTCTCATATTTTTTACCCATAAAAAGAAAAATAAACTAAAAAAGTTAAAAAAATTAATTTTTTACCAACTTTTCAAAACACCATATAGTCAACATGACATACTTCAATAACACTACTTTTTCAAGCATACACATATGTTAGGGAAATTATTCAATACTTCTGGAGCACCACGTGTCTATATTTCAAGCCAATTTAAAAAAAAAAAAAAAAATTGTTCCCTCATCCCCAACATAAATTATGGGCCCTTACGCCTCTTCACAAATTAAAACCTTATCAAATACTACGTGTACATACTCTGGATATCTTAAGACAATGTACGACACAGTCAACATGTCATACTCTTTTATTCTTTCCCCTTCCTCCAGGTGGTATGGCAAGATTCTCAGTAAGGACGAGATAGATAGCATGGGGTGGTTGTATATGATTCTCTGTAATTGAAATGTGTACGCTTTCCATTTGTTTGCGTTGAGACCGGTTTGGTTTAATTTGTGAAAGATGGAAAGAATCATCTTGACCACAAACAATATTATAATTGGGGGAAGGATTAAGGAAAGACCATACAACCACACCAACCAGAAGCTTGAAATCTTGAAGAATTCAATGGTGACCCAGAACTTTGGCACATTCTCTTTCATAGTAAAAGCATAACTGGCAAAGAAAGCAGCCAGGACAAGCAAGGGAAGTGCCCGGGAACTAAACGACCATTTCTTAATAATCGACCATAAGGGAAACAGTAGCCCAACCATACTTGCTGTGAATGCGACTGTCATAAACATGGCGGAGTAAAAAGCAACAGGGATTCGATCAGGACACAATATTACGTCTCGAACACTGAAAGATTAATTTTTAGAGTAAGAGTGGTTTAAATTGAAAACACTTGTATATGTGGAGCCACCAATTAGAACCGAGCCTGTCAGCAACGAATAGAAATTTGAGAAGCCCTTGTTTATGGTTTTTGGAACTTCTGATTCTGATTCTGATTCATTTTCTTTAGGCAGATCTAAGGCCATGTAATCCCTCTCGTTATTCATAGCGTCGACCGGGAGCAGAGATCCATTTTCATTAGTATTGTCTCCTGGAATTAGGTTACTACAGAGCTGAAACATCAAACAAATTAATTCGAAGTTTGTTCATAGCAGGCAGTACTAACAACACCATTGAAATTCTCTTATCACTGAATATCATCGATGTGACATCTCGATGATCTGAGAATTTCGGTGTTCCTTTCTTTGAATTTGAACTTGTGCAAAGAGAAACAGTGAGGGCTCACCTCGATTACACTGTTAGCAGAAACAAGTCAATTTTCACGGTGATCATGATACGCACTGATATGACCGTCCTCGATCGCAGGGGTCTCTTTAAAATTAGTGTTGTTGTCGTTTATGGCGGCCTCAGACATCAGTGTCTGAGCCATATCCATTTGATGGTGTGGAAGAGGGACGTAGTGCTTCGGGAGGGGAGGGAAGGGTTCAATATGCATGGTATTTATAATTTTGGTTGAGTTCATGCAATTTCACAGAAAAGAGAGAGAAAATTCAATAATGTTATGTTTAGTTCGGGGATTTGAAAAGGAAAAAGAAAAAGAAAAAAATGTATGAAATTAGGTAAAATTTAGGTATATTTTATATGCATTTTAGTTATTTTTTCTCTTTCTCTTTCTAAATCCCATTCTAAATTCTCTAATCAAACACAACATAAATGTATCTATTGGAGTTTATACACGTTCTTGGCACGAAAGATAATGCAATTTCAAAGATGCTGGTTCTTCTTCTGCTTTGTATTTGTATTTGTATTTGTATTTTAGTTTAATTGCATTTTTAGTTTCCAAGGTATGAATCTTCGGTTATTTTTATCACAAATGTTTAAATTGTATTATAATAGAGTTTGATTTTTCTTTTTCATATATTAGTGATTAAATTCACAATTTAAATATTGGAGTTTAAAATAACACGAGATTCATATTTTGGAGACTAAAAATGTAATTATTCTTTATATGTTTATCGGTGTTGATTTTGTGATTAATTTCTTTCATTTTTCTTGATTTAAATTTTGGTAATTACACCTTTTACCCTAATAATTATTTGGAGACTAAAAATGTAATTAATCTTTATATGTTTACGAGTGTTGATTTTGTTATTAATTTCTTTCTTTTTTCTTCATTTAAATTTTGGTAAATTACACCTTTTACCATAATAATTATTTGGAGACTAAAAATGTAATTGATCTTTACATATTTATGAGTGTTGATTTTTTCATTAATTTCTTTCTTTTTTCTTGATTTCAATTTTGGTAAATTACACGTTTTACCCTAATAATTATTTTTGTTTAGTCACAGGTGAACTTATTGCTGCAAAATAATTATTTAATAAGTATAATACAAAATTCATAACTACCTAGGATTTAAACTCCTATAGTTGAGGTAGTGTTTAATGATGTTGCAAGTTCACCATTTACCATTAATGTTTAAATTGTATTATAATAGAGTTTGATTTTTCTTTTTTATATATTAGTGATTAAATTCAGAATTTAAATATTGGAGTTTAAAATAACACGAGATTCATATTTTGGAGACTAAAAATGTAATTAATCTTTATATGTTTATGAGTATTGATATTGTTATTAATTTCGTTCTTTTTACTGGATTTAAATTTTGGTAAATTACACCTTTTAGCCTAATAATTATTTGGAGACTAAAAATGTAATTAATCTTTATATGTTTATGAGTGCTGATTCTGTTATTAATTTCTTTCTTTTTTTCTTGATTTAAATTTTGGTAAATTACACCTTTTATCCAAATAATTATTTTTGTTTAGTCACAGGTGAACTTATTGATGCAAAATAATTATTTAATAAGTATAATACAAAATTCATAACTACCTAGGATTTAAACTCCTATAGTTGAGGTAGTGTTTAATGATGTTGCAAGTTCACTATTTACCACTAATGTTTAAATTGTATTATAGTTGAGTTTGATTTTTTCATTTTTATATATTAGTGATTAAATTAACAATTTAAATATTGGAGTTTAAAATAACATGAGATTCATATTTTGGAGACTAAAAATGTAATTAATCTTTATATGTTTATGAGTGTTGATTTTGTTATTAATTTCTTTCTTTTTTCTTGATTAAAATTTTGGTAAATTACACCTTTTACCCTAATAATTATTTGGAGACTAAAAATGTAATTAATCTTTATATGTTTATGAGTGTTGATTTTGTTATTAATTTCTTCCTTTTTTCTTGATTTAAATTTTGGTAAATTATTCCTTTTATACTAATAATTATTTTTGTTTAGTCACAGGTGAACTTATTGATGCAAAATAATTATTTAATAAGTATAATACAAAATTCATAACTACCTAGGATTTAAACTCCAATAGTTGAGGTAGTGTTTAATGATGTTGCAAGTTCACTATTTACCACTAATGTTTAAATTGTATTATAATAGAGTTTGATTTTTCTTTTTTATATATTAGTGATTAAATTCACAATTTAAATATTAGTGTTTAAAATAACACGAGATTCGTATTTTGGAAACTAAAAATGTAATTAATCTTTATATGTTTATGAGTGTTGATTTTGTTAATAATTTCTTTCTTTTTTCTTGATTTAAATTTTGGTAAATTACACCTTTTACCCTAATAATTATTTGGAGACTAAAAATGTAATTGATCTTTACATGTTTATGAGTGTTGATTTTGTGATTAATTTCTTTCTTTTTTCTTGATTTAAATTTTCATAAATTACACCTTTTACCCAAATAATTCTTTTCGTTTAGTCACAGGTGAACTTATTGATGCAAAATAATTATTTAATAAGTATAATACAAAATTCATAATTACCTAGGATTTAAACTCCTATAGTTGAGGTAGTGTTTAGACCATCTCCAACGCTTCACCAAACTTAGCATCAAATTTGAAATTTGGTGAAAAAAAGTACTTTTTGGAGCTCCAACAATTTCATCAAATTGATATCAAATCGAGAATTCGCCAAAAGTTTCACCAAAATGAGAACAGGCTCCGCATTTCACCAAAACACTGTGCATGACCGTTGGGGGAGACCAACCAGTTGACCGGCCGGTTGCTCAACCGGTCAACCACCAAAAAGTTCAAACAATTCCAAAAAAAGGTTCAAACAGTTTAAAAAAAAATTTTTTTTTGCCTTGCCTGTCTACCGGCCGATCGACCAACCGGTCGACCACTAAAAGGTTCAAACAATTTTAAAAAAATATATAAATATTTAGGCTTAACCGGTCTACCGACCGGTTGTCCCGACGCAGATTTGATAAAAATTTGATGAAAATCAACTGTTGGAGCGCTCGGTATCAGATTGAGGAAAAAGTTATTTTTCTACTCAGATTTGATGAAAATTTTGGTGAACCGTTGGAGATGCACTTAACGATGTTGAAGTTCACTATTTACCACTAATGTCAAAATTGTATTATAATAGAGTTTGATTTTTCTTTTTTATATATTAGTGATTAAATTCACAATTTAAATATTAGAGTTTAAAATAACACAAGATTCATATTTTGCAGACTAAAAATGTAATTAATCTTTATATATTTATGAGTGTTGATTTTGTTATTAATTTCTTTCTTTTTTCTTGATTTAAATTTTGGTAAATTACACCTTTTACCCTAATAAATATTTGAAGACTAAAAATGTAATTAATCTTTATATGTTTATGATTGTTGATTTTGTTATTAATTTCTTTCTTTTTTCTTGATTTAAATTTTGGTAAATGACACCTTTTACCCTAATAATTATTTGGAGACTAAAAATGTAATTGATCTTTACATGTTTATGAGTGTTGATTGTCATTAATTTCTTTCTTTTTTCTTGATTTAAATTTTGGTAAATTACCCCTTTTACCTGAATAATTATTTTTGTTTAGTCACAGGTGAACTTATTGCTGCAAAAATAATTATTTAATAAGAACAATAAAAAATTCATAACTACCTAGGATTTAAACTCCTATAGTTGAGGTAGTGTTTAATGATGTTGCAAGTTCACCATTAACCACTAATGTTTAACTTGTATTATACTAGAGTTTGATTTTTCTTTATTATATATTTGTGATTAAATTCACAATTTAAATATTGGAGTTTAAAATAACACGAGATTCTTATTTTGGAGACAAAAATGTAATTAATCTTTATATGTTTATGAGTATTGATTTTGTTATTAATTTCTTTCTTTTTCATGGATTTAAATTGTGGTAAATTACACCTTTTAGCCTAATAATTATTGGGAGACTAAAAATGTAATTAATCTTTATGCGTTTATGAGTGCTGATTTTGTTATTAATTTCTTTCTTTTTTCTTGATTTAAATTTTGGTAAATTACACCTTTTATACTAATAATTATTTTTGTTCTGTCACAGGTGAACTTATTGATGCAAAATAATTATTTAATAAGTATAATACAAAATTCATAACTACCTAGATTTAAACTCTTATAGTTGAGGTAGTGTTTGATGATGTTGCAAGTTCACTATTTACCACTATTGTTTAAATTGTATTATAGTAGAGTCTGATTTTTTTCTTTTTTATATATTAGTGATTAAATTCACAATTTATATATTGGGGTTTAAAATAACACGAGTTTCATATTTTGGAGACTAAAAATGTAATTAATCTTTATATGTTTATGAGTGTTGATTTTGTTATTAATTTCTTTCTTTTTTCTTGGTTTAAATTTTGGTAAATTACACCTTTTAGCCTAATAATTATTTGGAGACTAAAAATGTAATTAATCTTTACATGTTTATGAATGTTGATTTTGTTATTAATTTCTTTCTTTTTTCTTGATTTAAATTTTGGTAAATTACACCTTTTACCCTAATAATTATTTGGAGACTAAAAATGTAATTGAGCTTTACATGTTTATGAGTGTTGATTTTGTCATTAATTTCTATCTTTTTTCTTGATTTAAATTTTGGTAAATTACCCCTTTTACCCTAATAATTATTTTTGTTTAGCCACAGGTGAACTTTTTGCTGCAAAATAATTATTTAATAAGTATAATACAAAATTCATAACTACCTAGGATTTAAACTCCTATAGTTGAGGTAGTGTTTAATGAAGTTGCAAGTTCACCATTTACCACTAATGTTTAAATTGTATTATGCTAGAGTTTGATTATTCTTTTTTATATATTAGTGATTAAATTCACAATTTAAATATTGGAGTTTAAAATAACACCAGATTCTTATTTTGGAGACTAAAAATGTAATTAATCATTATATGTTTATGAGTATTGATTTTGTTATTAATTTCTTTCTTTTTCATGGATTTAAATTTTGGTAAATTACACCTTTTAGCCTAATAATTATTTGGAGACTAAAAATGTAATTAATCTTTATGTGTTTCTGAGTGCTGATTTTGTTATTAATTTCTTTCTTTTTTCTTGATTTAAATTTTGATAAATTACGCCTTTTATCCCAATAATTATTTTTGTTTAGTCACAGGTGAACATATTGATGCAAAATAATTATTTAATAAGTATAATACAAAATTCATAACTACCTAGGATTTAAACTCCTATAGTTGAGGTAGCGTTTAATGATGTTGCAAGTTCACTATTTACCACTAATGTTTAAATTGAATTATAGTAGAGTTTGATTTTTTTTTTCTTTTTTATATATTAGTGATTAAATTCACAATTTAAATATTGGAGTTTAAAATAACACGAGATTCATATTTTGGAGACTAAAAATGTAATTAATCTTTATATGTTTATGAGTGTTGATTTTGTTATTAATTTCTTTCTTCTTTCTTGATTTAAATTTTGGTAAATTACACCTTTTACCCTAAGAATTATTTGGAGACTAAAAATGTAATTGATCTTTACATGTTTATGAGTGTTGATTTTGTCATTAATTTCTTTCTTTTTTCTTGACTGAAATTTTGGTAAATTACCCCTTTTACCCAAATAATTATTTTTGTTTAGTCACAGGTGAACTTATTGCGGCAAAATAATTATTTAATAAGTATAACACAAAACTCATAACTACCTAGGATTTAAACTCCTATAGTTGAGGTAGTGTTTAATGATGTTCAAAGTTCACTATTTAGCACTAATGTTTAAATTGTATTATAATAGAGTTTGATTTTTCTTTTTTATATATTAGTGATTAAATTCACAATTTAAATATAGGAGTTTAAAATAACACGAGATTCTTATTTTGGAGACTAAAAATGTAATTAATCTTTATATGTTGAGGAGTATTGATTTTGTTATTAATTTCTTTCTTTTTTCATGGATTTAAATTTTGGTAAATTACACCTTTTAGCCTAATAATTATTTGGAGACTAAAAATGTAATTAATCTTTATGTGTTTATGAGTGCTGATTTTGTTATTAATTTCTTTCTTTTTTCTTGATTTAAATTTTCGTAAATTATGGCTTTTATCCTAATAATTATTTTTGTTTAGTCACAGGTGAACTTATTGATGCAAAATGATTATTTAATAAGTATAATACAAAATTCATAACTACCTAGGATTTAAACTCCTATAGTTGAGGTAGTGTTTAATGATGTTGCAAGTTTACTATTTACCACTAATGTTTAAATTGTATTATAGTAGAGTTTGATTTTTTTTCTTTTTTATATATTAGTGATTAAATTCACAATTTAAATATTGGAGTTTAAAATAACACGATATTCATATTTTGGAGACTAAAAATGTAATTAATCTTTATATGTTTATGAGTGTTGATTTTGTTATTAATTTCTTTTTTTTTTCTTGATTTAAATTTTGGTAAATTACACATTTTACCCTAATAATTATTTGTAGACTAAAAATGTAATTGATCTTGACATGTTTATGAGTGTTGATTTTGTCATTGATTTCTTTCTTTTTTCTTGATTTAAATTTTGGTAAATTACCCCTTTTACCGTAATAATTATTTTTGTTTAGTCACAGGTGAACTTATTGCGGAAAAATAATTATTTAATAAGTATAATACAAAATTCATAACTACCTAGGATTTAAACTCCTATAGTTGAGGTAGTGTTTAATGATGTTGCAAGTTCACTATTTAGCACTAATGTTTAAATTGTATTATAATAGAGTTTGATTTTTCTTTTTTATATATTAGTGATTAAATTCACAATTTAAATATTAGAGTTTAAAATAACACGAGATTCATATTTTGGAGACTAAAAATGTAATTAATCTTTATATGTTTATGAGTGTTGATTTTGTTATTAATTTCTTTCTTTTTTCTTGATTTAAATTTTGGTAAATTACACCTTTTACCCTAATAATTATTTGGAGACTAAAAATGTAATTGATCTTTACATGTTTATTTGTGTTGATTTTGTCATTAATTTCTTTCTTTTTTCTTGATTTAAATTTTGGTAAATTACCCCTTTTACCCTTATAATTATTTTTGTTTAGTCATAGGTGAACTTATTGCGGCAAAATAATTATTTAATAAGTATAATACAAAATTCATAACTACCTCGGATTTAAACTCCTATAGTTGAGGTAGTGTTTAGACCATCTCCAATGATTCACCAAACTTAGCATCAAATTTGAAATTTGGTGAAAAAAGTACTTTTTGGAGCTCCAACAGTTTCATCAAATTGATATCAAATCGAGAATTCACCAAAAGTTTCACCAAAATGAGAACAGGCTCCGCGTTTCACCAGAACACTGTGCATGACCGTTGGGGGAGACCAACCGGTTGACCTGCCGGTTGATTAACCGATCAACCATCAAAAGGTTCAAACAATTCCAAAAAAAGGTTCAAACAGTTTAAAAAAAAAAAATTTTTTTACCTTGCCGGTCGACCGGCCGATCGACCAACCGGTCATCCACTAAAAGGTTCAAACAATTTAAAATATATATATATATATATATTTAGGCTTAACCGGTCGACCAGCCGGTCGACTGACCGGTTGACCAACCCGTTGTTCCGGCGCGAATTTGATAAAAATTTGATGAAAATCAACTGTTGGAGCGCTCAGTATCAGATTGAGAAAAAAAGTCATTTTTCTACTCAGATTTGATGAAAATTTTGGTGAACCGTTGGAGATGCTCTTAATGATGTTGCAAGTTCACTATTTACCACTAATGTTTAAATTTTATTATAATAGAGTTTGATTTTTCTTTTTTATATATTAGTGATTAAATTCACAATTTAAATATTAGAGTTTAAAATAACACGAGATTCATATTTTGGAGACTAAAAATGTAATTAATCTTTATATGTTTATGAGCGTTGATTTTGTTATTAATTTCTTTCTTTTTTCTTGATTTAAATTTTGGTACATTACACCTTTTACCCTAATAATTATTTGGAGACTAAAAATGTAATTAATCTTTATATGTTTATGAGTGTTGATTTTGTTATTAATTTCTTTCTTTTTTCCTGATTTAATTTCTTTCTCTTTGATGATTCATCGGTCTTGCATTGCACTCTGCGAGATTAGATACAGGACCGTGACTTTGAGTCTGAACTATAGTGAACCCAATGAACAAAACGGGATCTTCTACCGGGACGTTTGGGGACGTCTACAGTTTCTGGTGACTCTACTAGGGATTTAGAGATCTTGACTCGAACTCATGATATCTTGTTTTGACTATACTTATGTGTTTCTTTGCATTGCATTTGCATTAGTGCTCCTAGGACATCGTGTTTGCCGTATGCTATTCCTGAACGGTTTGTCGGAGGCTCGCTTCGAGAAGCGTGCCATAAGGCTAACCGGTTGCGGGCTCTACCATGACGGGAACACAAACCCCGATTTTACTGGGGCACCCTTTTTGACCATTCGACCTAGTGCATATTTGGAATCCATAGTGACCATTCCAAGCTAGGACAGGTTGCTTACCCGATCATAGGTTGTTTGAAACCGCTGCGTGCGTAGTGAAACCCTAGTTCCTGACAAAATAGGACAGGAAAACCCTACCCCAACATAGGGGTGTTTTGGCTCTCATTTGCTTGTTATGTGCTTTTAGAGTATGCCTCTACAGGTTGCATATATCAGTTCGCAAGTCTGGGCATTAGGCTCAAGGGCATCGATGTCGATGATTTGGGAATCGGTTTACTGTGAGGTATCGATTGATTTTGGGGCAGAATGGGAATAGTGATCGGTGGTCGAATGCAGTTCTTCAACTTTGTCCATGTTTGTATTGATTAGGCTGAGATGTTGTCTGCTTTCTCTTTCAGTTCAGAGGCTTGGTTCGGAGCAACCAGTGTTCTCCTTTGCTGAGGCAAGACAGGAAAAGACTTACCAGTTCATGAGATCCGTCAATCACCAGTTACACCACCTCTGTCCAAGTTCAGTAGACTTATGACGACACAAAATTCAGAGGAAATTATGGTTATGGCAGCCACACTAAACCAAGGAATCATCTTGCAGGGTGAGACCGATGATGATATACCACATCCCCCCAAGTCGCCTACCGCGCGTCCGATCTGGGAACCCCAGTTGTTTCAAGCCCGTGAGCCCACAACCTTTGAGCTGATGGGAATGATTGGCGACCTTCAAAGATCCATGGCTGATCTAGCCTATGGAATGTCGGCCCCGCCACCAACTGCATCATATGCCGGGAACTTCATGCCGCAGGAGCCCCCGCTACTGGGGTGAATTGTGATTGAGCTCAGCCAACCTGAAGCTATCTCTAGCTCCGGCCATGACATGTCGACGACAACGGGGCTTCGCACTGAAGTTGCAACCTAAACCGTCCACCAAGCTGAGGCTAGTGGAAAGAACAAGGTGGACACTGATCCTATGAACAACTGCTGTGGGCAGTCGAGGCTTTGAAAGCCGGAGGGTAGAATAAGCAGCAAGTATTCGCAGTTGTGACTAAGACTGTGGATGACACTTTCCCCACTCCGACCGAGGGCAGTTCAAGCCAGGAAGAAAATCGGGATAGGAATTGTCATACCAGAACCGTTTCCTCCAACCCTAACCCTGCACCCAAGAAAAAACAACAAGCCAAGCCTATACTTGCCGACCCTTTTGCTAGTGCACCTAGCTAAAACCCACAAACCTTGAAGTATCAACCCCGAGGTCACAGGGTCTTCCATGCCCTCTACATGCCTTTGTCCAAGGCTCTTCAAATCCTTGTTGAGAAAGGTCATCTCAAACCTCTTGAGCCACAACCTCTCTCGCCGTCTTCACCGGCCAAGATACTACCTAGTCTGCATCGTACCATCAACAAACTGGTCATACCACCGACAATTGCTTTCGACTTTGCCACGATGTACAGGATTTGTTTGACAATGGGATTGTCCTCCCACCAAGCTTAGCAAAGTCTATCGTCACTGGATCAGTGAACCCGAGGACAATGTGATGTGATCAAGGGTGAACCATCCGCCGCGGTGCTCAATTTACTTCAGATGTGGATGGCACGACTATTTTGAGCGCTTATAATGCTAGTTTTTGTACGTTCTGGCTTGGGTATTGAGTCAGTTCTGTTGTGTTGTTTTGAGTCTGTCTCTTTGTTTTGAGTCAATCTTTTTGTTTGAGGGTCTGTTTTGTTATATCGAGTCAGTCCTGTTGTGCAGAAGTGGGTGATTTCAAGGATCTTACCTCGAACCTCACTGTTTTTGTTTTGTGTTTATCTTTTTGCTTTCTTTTGAGTCTGTTCCTGCCTTAGAGCCAGTTGTGCAGACAGTTCTGAATGAAACAGCAGTGGTTTTTCATGCTTTTGTGCTTGTTCTCGCCTTAAGCCGGTTGTGCCAGAAGTTTAAATGGAACGACAATGCATTTTCACCTACTTCTTCTGTGCTCTTTAAGTCATTGCATTGACCTAAGTTTTTCAAAACTTTTTGAACATTGTGATGAAAACGAAGAGGGAGGAATTCCTTGGGATTTGCAAAAATTTGATCAATTGAGAGATAGAAAGGCATGCTAAGCCCTTAATGAATGAGAACATGTTTGTTAATATGAGTACTGAGAAGGATCCTGGCTTGATCCAAATTGGTTCTATACTGTCTTCAACACGAGCGACTAGTCGCTTTCTTAAAAAATTTCAAAAAATGTTTTGCGCGGTCCTACGAAGACCTGTGTGGAATCGCTCTTGAGATTGTGCAATTTTAGGATCGCTCACCGAGACTCGATTCTTCACTTTCAAACCTTGAACTTGAATTCAGAATGTTCAACAGTCAGCTACAATGTGAGGTCTGTGTGGCCAGATTCGAAGCAGCCCTCGAACTAGGGGCGGAGAAGTCAGATCAAGAATATCAGATGTCGTCAAAAGAAGCTTGCAAAGTTAGATCAGAAGCACCCCTCGAACTAGGGGCAAAAATGTCAAAGGTGCTCAAAGAGCCAAAAAAAATTGGGATGTTTCTCAAGCTAACAAAGATCAGCAAGAATGCCAAATCCCAAAAGGAAGGAAAGAAGAAAATATTGCTAAAGGATAACCAAGTTCCTATCCACAACACTAGGGACAAATTTAGCCCCCCATTAGATGGACTCCTACATTGTCAGCGAACAGCAGCCATTCTCCTGGATTCAGATGACTTCATGATCTCAAAACCATTTGACATGGACAAAGCTACACTTTTACCCTTGAGAGGCTCGCTGGGCCGAAAACCCGGAAGGGCAACCCAGGCAAAAGTTAGAGCAAGAAAAAGAAGAAAAAGAACAAAAAAAAAGAAAAGAAAAATGCAAAGAATGAAAAAAAAGAGAAAAAGAAGAAAAATGAAGAAAATGAAAGGAAAATATGAAAAAGAAAAAAGTAGAAAAGAAATGAAAAGAAGAACATAGCTCGCAAGGTTGAAAACCCAGAAGGGCGGCCTTGGCAAAAGTTAGAGCGTAAAAGGTGAGGGTTAATACACGAGTGAACCTGAGACCCAAACTACGTAAGGCTTTATTCCCATCTTTGGGATAAGTAGGCAACTTTATTCTGAAGTCCAGCCGTAAAGCACTTCAAATTCGACTGTGTCCATGCGATGGTTCTGGTCATCTTTGTCTTCTCTATATCCGAGAATTTGGTCGTAATTGTCACTGTGAGGACTGGTTGCCACGTGCTCCGGCACCATTCAGACAATGGGGCAACTTTCCATTGCCGTGCAGTGCCATTTCAATAAGGGGCAATTTTCCATTATTATGGATCTGAGGTTGTGCATCTCAAGAGTAAATTCTGTGTTGGTTGAACAATGGCCATTTGCAAAAATAGTTTTTGAGAATTTTTAATGAAGTTGACTAATTCTCTCGAAAATTATTCAATTTTTCCAAAACTGGACCATTTTCTTGGACCCAAAAAAAAGGGAAAAATTTTCAGTGCTCATAACCTGACTTGCATGATTTTAAATCGAAAAATCGAACAAGCATGTTAATCTAACTCTTATATTGGTCAAAATTGTTTTAGTAGAAAATCAAAACAAAAAATTGGTCAAAATGATGAACTAGGGGCACAGTTGAGTCAAGTTTCCTATCTTTTCCCTGTTGTCAATGCATTTGCTAGAAAGGGCACCATGTTTGTCTGTAAGAGGACCCTATTCACCAAGAAGGGCACATCGAAGCTAATGTAAAAGGGTCAAAGCTCTCATATCCTCCAAGCAACGAGGTATCAAGCCAAGTGCGGCACCTAATTGGAATGGGGCAAGATATTCCACTCCCTCATCCGACAGATCTCGACACGTCCAAACTCTCTAGCAGAGCATCGTTAACCAATGTCAGCTACAGATTTGCTACACAACCAGTTGTAGCGCAGCCCCTCTGTGGGAGAAACTCACTGTTGGGAACAAGAAGAAGAATCTAGCGGAATGCTAGGGACAAGAGCCCGCAACTTTTTTGTTTATCCATCAACCACTCAAGGGAGGGATAAAAAATGAGAGATTGAAGAATAGAGAGATGTGCGCTGAGAGAAAAAGTGAGGAAAAAAAGGCTTTTTCAGAAAAACAGAGCCTGAGGGCCGAGTGATGTGAGAATCACAAATGAGAAATGATGGGAAACAATACTCGAAAAAACTGGCTACTCGTGCACCAAGAGGTCTCTTTCCTTTATAATACAGTTGAGTGTTGTGTTTGTTTTGATTCTTGTTTTGAGTCGTTTGAGTGTCAATAGATGTGTTTAGGTTGTTTTACCTTGTTTTTCCTTTGTTGAGTTGTGTTTAGGTTGTTCTACCTTTTGTTTTCCGTTGTTGACTCGTTTTGGCTGTGGTCAGTTGTAGGCTCAATACCCGGTTGAGAACCCTTTTCTCATCTCACTTTCAAAAAAAAATCATTTTATGCTCAGAATGCCATGCCATTCTCCACATTTGTGCAAAACAGAATTTGTTCTTTCATAAAATCGCAGGGTTCAACCCAGGTCATATAGAACAGTAAAACTAGGACCTACTTGAAGCTATATGGGTCCCAGACTGCAAAGCAAAAGAAAAGAGGGAAATTTTGGAGCATCTGAGTGTGTTTCAACTTCTGCAAGTTCCGTCTTTATGAGCTGTGTGCCGAATAAGCAGAATATTGTGTTATGAGCTGCCTGTTCAGAATAAGCAGCAGTCCGATATGAAATGTGTGTTCAAAGTGAATGTAATATTGTGTTGATCGTTTCCTTTTCAAGCCGAATGGCAATCGGCGTTTCCCTGAGTACCATTCCCCGTCAGAGTAAAATGGTTTACCGCTACTCATTCCATGAGGTGCTTTCTAAAGTGCCGCTTTGCTTATTGCATTCTCTAAACATCATGCTCTACTTTTCTTGTAACATGTACTGTATCATCGCACTTATTGCGTTTATTTGCATCTTTTGTTGTCTTGTACCATTTATCCTTTTACGCCGAGCTACATTTAAGATCGATGTCCTCCGGGGCTTTCTCAGGTTGCGCCAAGCACGCACTTGATAATTTGTTGGACCTCCTCTCACGATTTCAGCGTGGTTTGAGTGTCCTGTTCCTTACGTGATTTCAGCGTGTTTGGAATTTATCCCCACCGCGTAGACGTCCGGGCGCTTTGTTGGCCCTCTTCTCACGAGTTCAGCGTGGTTTGAGTATCCCGTTCCTTACGCGATTTCAGCGTGTTTGGAATTTATCCCAGGTTGCGTTGTAGACGCGCTGGGCGGTTTGTTGGACCTCATCTCACGATTTCAGCGTGGTTTGAGTGTCCCGTTCCTTATGCGATTTCAGCGTGGTTTGAGTGTCCCGTTCCTTATGCGATTTCAGCGTGTTTGGAATTTATCCCAGGTTGTGTTGTAGATGCGCTAGGCGGTTTGTTGGACCTTCTCTCACGATTTCAGCGTGGTTTGAGTGTCCCGTTCCTTACGCAATTTCAGCATGTTTGGAATTTATCTCAGGATGCCTGATGTGCGGGCCTGGGCGAGTTTTATCTCAGGTTGTGTTGATACACGCGTTGGGCGGTTTGTTGGACCTTCTCTCATGGTTTCAGCGTGGTTTGAGTGTCCCATTCCTTACGCGATTTCAGAGTGTTTGGAATTTATCCCAGGTTGCGTTGTAGACGCACTGGGCTGTTTGTTGGACCTCCTCTCATGATTTCAGCGTGGTTTGGGTATCCCGTTCCTTATCCGATTTCAGCGTGTTTGGAATTTATCCTGTGTTGCGTTGTAGACGCTACTGGGCGGTTTGTTGGACCTGCTCTCACGATTTCAGTGCGGTTTGAGTGTCCCGTTCCTTACGCGATTTCCGAGTGTTTGGAATTTATCTCAAGACACTTGATGTGCAGGCCTGGGGGGTTTTATCTCAGGTTGCGTTGTAGACGCACCTGGGCAGTTTTTGGACCTCCTCTTACGATTTCAGCATGGTTTGAGTGTCCTATTCCTTACACGATTTCAGCGTGTTTGTAATTTATCTCAGGATGCCTGATGTGCAGGCCTGGGCGGGTTTTATCTCTGGTTGTGTTGATACACGCCTAGGCGGGTTGTTGGACCTTCTCTCACGATTTCAGCGTGGTTTGAGTGTCCCTTTCCTTACACGATTTCAGCGTGTTTGGAATTTGACTTAGGTTGCGTCGTATGCGTGCCTAATTGTTTGTTTTTCCTCCTCTCATCATTCCAATATGGTTGGAGTATTTTCCCATTTGCATTCACCATTGCATTTTATATGCATTGCATCGTGCTACCTTGCGCACCTTACCTGCACTTGTTAGTGCATTGCATTTCATTCGCGCTATTTTGCGCATCGCACTGTCTTGTGCACTCATCTGGTCTGGGAGACCTTAAATCCTCTGGTCTAGGAGACCTTAAATCCTGCATCTTCATTCACACTGTCTTGTGCACTCTCTGGTCTAGGAGACCTTAAATCCTCTAAAGGTGCAATTTCTTTGGTGTTTTTCGTGCCCGAATGACTTCCAGTGGTCTGGTATAGCCACCTGCCTGTGTTTGCGGTGAGTTCCTAGGAGACCAACTGAGACGGTGGAAACTAGAGTTCAAATGGCTCATGCCTAGAACACAAAGGTTTGGGATTTCTGAGACTAAAGTCTGGTTTAAATACCTAGGGGTATATCCTTGGCTTGAAATCTGTATGGTAGCCCCATAGATTGAGATAGCATGTGTATGCGCCTCAATTTTGGATACTGAACTAACCTAGTCTGTCATCCTGTTGGAGAATAGGGAAAGCTGCGACCATAGTCAGGGAGAAAAGTAGTACCTGTGGTTTAACTAAGAAGAAGCGAAAGACCCCCAGTGGCATGAGGTACGATAGTGTATGTACGGTTCATTTGAAGCTGGTGCGACCAAACGAACCGGACAGGTATTGTATCTTCTCCGTGTGAGATGTAGTGAGAATTGTAATTCTCTTACATCCTTACTGCATGAAATGTAGTTTTTGCTTCGCATTCTTGTTTAAAACTGTTGCATTTATTATGAATATTTGCTTCATTTCAGCTCGCTGCTTTGCATGATCATGAGCTACGTTCAGCTTTGTGCATAGCATTTTGCATTTTTCCCCTGCCTGCGGGCATATCTCTTTATTTCGCCTGTATGTCTAAGTCTTCGGCCTTGTCAAAAATGGGTCGTCTCTGGGCTTTGACATTCACTCCCGTCACTTATGACTTTCGAGTTCTGTCAAAGAGGGGCAACTGTAGACACCCCGTTTTTTACCGACCTTAAGACTCAGACGTAATCGGTTGAGTACTCAAGTGATTATGATATTGTGTTCGTTCTGAGGTCACGGAGTCTCGGCTGAGAGTTTTGCCTCAAAACTTCGGGACTCTTTTGGGCTTTGCTTTGGTTTGCGAACCAGGTCCTATTTTCTCTTCCTGAAGGGAAGGAGAGGTCTTGTAGACCATCTCTCAATGGCCGTAGGCTACGTTTCGTGGTCGTAGGTTACTTTTCCCGTTTGGAGACTGGGCTTCAGCTTTGAGCCGGGTTTGCACACTTCGGTTCGGGACCGCTTAACTTTCTCCATTTGTTCCAGTTTTTTGCACACACCTTGTTTCCTCTCCCTAGAGGGAGGCTGTGGCCCGGGAGACCACCTTTGTGGTCATACGCCACTTTCGATGCTTATGATCGTTTTGGGGCACCCTTGCTGCTTTGGCCCCGAACCCTTGTTTTGCATCGGTGTGGGTTCAGTTTTGGCATGGACCCTAGTTTCATTATTAGGAAGGTGGTACTAGGGTGGCAAACCACCTTTTCTTCTTGGAGACCACCTTTCCCCGGTGAGCCGATTTTCTTGTCAGGCAAGTGGTCTCCCTCACTTTTGGGCCACAATTACTGGTCTCCCATACCACCAATGAGTTGCATTCACCTGGGAGACCACCAATATGGGCCACCAACCACCTGACCCTTTTTTGACCTCGGTTGGCCGACTCAGTAAGTGGTCGGCCGACCACATGAACTGGTCGGCTAGCCTTCTCCTTTTTTGTCTCACTGAGTTGATGCCAGCTGTGCCAGCTGGAAACCTCAGATTGCATCCTCCATTGTATGGAGGATGTTTAAGCTTGGTTTTAAGCTTCTTAAAGAAGCTTTAGCCCCTCTCCTCTATAAAGGAAAGGTCCCTCTTCACTTCAAAGGGTGGAGAAAATTGCTAAGGCTCATGCATACACTCTCTCTTTGTATCTTTCTCATTTAGCTTCAAAGGTTGAAGTTCTTGGCCCCATTGCACTACACCTCCAAGCACAACACCTCCACTATCAACCTAAGCACCTTGGAGCCCATTTTCAGAGGTTGAAGGCTTGCTGTTTTGGTCCAGAAGTTGCTGGTCCCTTTGGCTACAAGGGTAACACTCTATTTCCCTCTTTTTATCATTGTTTTGCTTCATATCTTAGCTCTATTTGCAAGCATTTTTGGGCTTCGTCATAAACTGAAAAAGTCTTATTTTGAGCTTCTTAACATGTTTGTTTGAGACCATTTTTTGTTGGGGGTCATCTACCCCCTTGCATGCTTTATTCCATCTTGTTTTGAGCTATGCCTTAGGGCCTTTGTGTTGAGCTTTGTTGGTCCTTTTGACCACTGAAATCCAGTGGATTTTTAGTGGTTATTATGTGTTTTTGAGCATCAAAATCAGAGAGGGGTGACCCTCTTACCCCTTGTCTTGTTTTCTAGCATTATTGGCCTTACAAAGGAGCCCCTATTTGCATGTTTCAAAGCTGTGTTTTAGGACATTTTTTATGAGTTTTAGGACCTACATGAGCTCTTTCCAGAGCTATTTTTTCCATCTTAGGTGTCCCTCTTGCATGTGTAGAGTAACCCTCTTCTTGGCCTTACAAAGGAGCCTTTACTTGCATGCTTCCTAACCTCATTTCAGGCCGTTTCAATGAGTTTTAGGGCCTTCATAACCACTATCCAGAGGTGGTTTTGCCATTTTGAATGTCCATCTTGCACGTGTAGAATAACCCTCTTTTGGGCCTTTCAAAGGAACATATCATTCTTGCATGCACTGACCATGTGTCACGACCCCAAACTGCCCCTAGTAGAATGGTGCCGTGATGGCCAGTAATCCGAGATTACCGAAGGCCAACTTACAAAGATCACACACAATCAGAGTAAAATACATGGGGCTAACAAGTGCGGAAGCAATATATCAAAATACAAGTGGTCCATAAGAGCTGTGCATAAATCAAATGAAATGGCATGCATCTTTATATAACTTTACAACTTGGATATAAGTAAAACAAATCTACATATTACATCTTAACAAAAGGGCTTCTCAAGCCGACATAACAAAACACAAGACAAGGGACAAGTCTCCATAGTTGCCGACGTCCTCAACGCCGACCTAACATGCATACAAAACCTCTAAGACAAAACACACATCTCCGGTTTAATTTCTAGCTTGGAACCTACATATATATAGAGAGGGTGAGTATTGAATACTCAGTGAATGGTACAAGTAATAAAGGGGTTAAATGAATGACTCCCGAGGTCCTTGTCAAAACAATACATATATCATAGCTTCTTCAAAACTTGTACTTATAGCGTAGCTTATTCAAAACATACGTATAACATGGCTTGTATCAAAACACATACTTGGCATAACTTGTATCAAAACATACTTGAGCTTCAAAACTTGTTTACTTATCAAAACATAGGATGAACCGTATTCATCAAACTTGATCTTACAAAACTTGCAAACTTGTGTGACTTAGGCCCGTAGCCCTTTTTCACCTTATTGTGTGACTTAGGCCCGTAGCCCTTTTTCACCTTGAAACTTGTGTGACTTAGGCCCGTAGCCCTTTTTCACCTTATTGTGTGACTTAGGCCCGTAGCCCTTTTTCACAATATGGTGCTGCGAAAGTTTAGAGTCCTCCAACACAAGGGACCTGTGTTACTTAGGCCCGTAGCCCGCTTTAACACGAGAGACTTATCTTGAATGTGCCACAAAAGCTTATAGTCCTCTGGCACGTAAGGACTTGACTTGATACCATCAAAACAAAGCTTATACTTGATACATAAAATAGGGATAGTCATTCATGCTTAACAAATACTTTTCAAAACAAAGCTTATCAAAACATTATAACATAGCTTTATTAAAAATACCACTCACATAGTTCTTGGGACGTCGGAATCACAGCAAGGTCCAAGTCCTACAAACACATGGCAAAGTCTACTGAACATACTTCTCAAACAAGTCTCACATACATGCAAATGATCTCGGAAAAACATGCTGGAAGTCAAAACACTGTTTTACATGTCGGGAGGACATGCTGGGTACTAACCAGGTCTTTGCCGAGGTCCCACACCTCCTGGCCGAGGTGTGGTTACCAAGGCTTCGGCGTGCGACTGCATGCCGAGGTTCATGCAAGACAAACTAAAGTGCAAGTGATCATGCAAGGTAGGCCAAGGTGAGATACGATGCTTGGCCTAAGTGTAAGGTCTAGGTAAGAATGATCTCGGCGACTATACTTCGGGAAGTGAAGTCTGGAAATCTGGGTTTCCACCCGTGAAGAACATGAAGAACATGAACATGAAGAACATGAACATGATGAATGCCAAAATTATAACTTGCTTATACAAAATCTGGGTTTTCATGCCATGAGTTCGAAAACATGGACCTTGGTACCCATACTTGAAGATCGTAAGAAAACAAACACAAAAACATATATCTTGGTTTAAGCCTTCGGATCAAAACATGACTTTTCTTGAAGAACACTTGAACAACATTTTCTCTTAAAACCGAGCTTAAAACAATGCATGGCTTTCAAAACATATTCAATCATGCAATGCGATAACATAAACATAAAGAACATCATGAGCATATCAAGAATCTAACCTTAGAACACGAATCTAACGGTTTGATCTCTAGTAATCAAGCTTGGAAGATCTACTCTCTCTCAAGAACTCTTCTCCCTCTTCTAGAGCTTCTCTCTTCTCTTCAAAATACAAATATAACAAATAAGGGGTTTCTCTCTGCCGATATAACAATCCGACATCGGACCGGCGCGGATTGGTCTCCTCAAAAGGTGACTGATTGACAAGACAAGGTTCTGACAAAGCGTACTCAACAAGCTACACAGCAAAACACTTCGGCAAGGAATAACATCGGCTAAGGACAAGACATCGGCAAGCAAGGGACAATGACTTTGGCACTAAGGTAACAATGATCTCGGCTAGGAAGGACAACACTTGACCTAGCTGTGCCACACCTTGGCCTAGATGTGCCACACCTCGGTCTAGGTCATACCACTCCAGGACAAGATCACTTGGTTTCAAGATAACATCTCGGCCTAGATAATACACACCTCGGCCTCGGCGATACACACCTCGGCCTCGGCGATACACACCTCGGCCCAGATGATAATCATCTCGGCCAATATGCCAGGACAAAGGTGGAGGTCAACAAAGTGGTACCAAGATGGTTCTGGACTGAAGATGACCTCGGCTTGGAAATGATCTAGGCTTAGCATGACCTAGGCTTAACACAACCTAGGCTTAACAATACAAGGAAGGAACAAAGCATACATATACACTTAGGCAAATCAAATACGTACAAAACAAGGCACAATTCATGATAGCAAATCTTAACATGGCAAATCGTATAACTGCATGCAAGCATGACTAAGGCATGAAATGTGGGTCCTTACACCATGTTTCCATGGGTTTTGGGGCATTATTTGGCATGGCATACTTCTGAATTTTTCCGGTTTGGTGACCTCTTGATTACCTCACATACTTGTAATGTAAACCCCCTTTACTAGCTTACATTGCATGCTTTGTTGGCCCTTGATTCTAGCACTTTTTAGCCATGCCTTAAACTGATTTTGTGCATATTTTGGACTGCATTAGCTCTATTTTTGGGTCTCATGGTCGAATGATGCTTGTTTTGCATGCTTGTAGTTCAATATCCATACCTAGCTTTGAGTTTTGAGGTCTATTACATGCATATATTGAGGTGTTTTCATGTTTTGGGGCCATTGCATATCATATTTCAGAGCTTATATGTATGCCATATTCCCATGATTTTCACTCTTTAAATGTGTTTGAGAGTTGTGCATGAATGCTTTGTTTTCGGACCATTGAATGAGCTTCATTTCTTTGCATGTTGAGCCATTATTTTAGGTCATTTTCCCACTGTCTTGGACCTGCCTAGAGTCTGTTTGGGGTTGGTTTTGCCATTTGGGCATTGTTTCGTGTACCTCTAGTGTAACGCACTTCACTAGTTTCAGTATTTGGGCCATCTGGCATGCATTGTGTGAAGTGTTTGCATGATTCGGGACCATTGTGCATCATGTTTCAAAGCTGGATCATGTGCCATTCTATGCCATATTTCATCACTTTCCATGCTTTGATAAAGTGGCATTCGGTGCCTTAGGATCGGTCCCTTGCATTGGGCATGTTTGCATGAGTGTTCTTGCCTTTAATTTCATCATATTGGCCACTGATTTGAGTGTAGCTGAGGTCCACTCATATTGGTTTAAGTCCACATTACATTGTGTATGCCATTTGGTTCATGTTGTTGCATGTTTGACCATCGCATTGTGTATGCTTTGATTATGCCCTTGTGCATGTCCATCTTCGTATGTGTGCATTGTGTATGTGTATGCCATTTTAGTCCATAGCATTGAGTATGCTAGGTTGCATGTGTGCATATCATCCCTCGCATGCCAGCATGATTAGGTTACATTGCATTTAGGGTTACGTGTTAGTCGCATTGTGTATGCTATCTCATTGCATTGTGTTTAGAGTAGGGTTAGTCCAAACACAGGAAACGAGGGGCGTTTCGTACTCAAAGTGACGAAACGTGTCTCAATTTTCGGTCGCTGATACTCCGGATTACCCATGATGGAGTTTAGGCCTTGTTGTGTTTATATGTGCATTCATTTCACATTGAGTCGTGCAATTCGACTCCTCGGCCATCATGCATCGAGATGCATAATTAATGGCACGAGGATCGAGGACTACACTCCCTAGAGCTTGTGCAATGACGGGGAGAGTGGTCGTGCGCACATGTGTTAAAAATTCTTTGCCATACCTTTTTCTTGCTCTCTGTTGCAGCAAACCAGAAACCAGCAGCCTTCTAGAGCTTTGTACAATATTCCGGGATCTATTGCAAACAGAGGCAAATCAGGGCATCGCGAGGAATTTCCCGACAAGGCAACTTGAGCGAGCATGCATCTTTCATCATTCGGAACAGAGCTGAGGCGGTCCATAGATCTGCATGCTAGTTTATTTCGTTTCTTAGTTAATTTGTTAATTAATTAGGGTTTTGTAATATTTAATTAGCTAGAGTAGTTAATTATTTATTCGGTCTATATTATTTATTCAGACCCTCTGCGAGAGGGTAATGTTGTAATAAGTGTGCGTGCATGAGATGTATGTTTTCCAACCCCACATCTTTCTCCCTTTTATTTACCAGCTTGTGATGGTTAGTTTAGGGCATATTTCAATTAGCATACTTATATTCGCATATTTGCATCCATTCATCTGTCTTGCATGCACCGGGCTCGGCGTATCATGCTAACCTCATTGTATTTCAATTCCAAGTTGAATACATGTTAAGTATTGCATTTCACATACCATTGTAGAATAGCCGAGCCTATCTTAGTTGCATTCCTACATGTCTTGCATTAGGCATCTCAACATAGTTAGGATTCATGCATGTTTTCTAATTAGCTTCTTTCTTTGGCTTGAGTACTTTCGGTAAGTGTTTATGCTTTAGCTTCCTTACATGTGTGTGAGTGACTGCCATGATAGCATGCTTACTATGAGACTATGTGCTTATGTGTTAGAACTACCTGAATGCCTGTGGGTGAAGGTTAGGTTGCTTGAGTTGGAATAATTCGTCGAAACCCGTGTTTTAGCCTACTTGCGAGTAGCAAACTTCAATCCATTTTCAAAACAAACGGATATGCGATGCTTTGTTCCGACTTAGGCAATCCAGTCTATACTTGTATGCTATGCATATCACATAATAATTCTAGGCTAATAAATCGGAATAAGAGCACATGTGTTTTCAAAAACTAGATATCATGATTAGTAAAGGCCGATCCTTTGATCGGGCGAGCGGGGGTGCTCATGAAATGACTTTCCCCAATCGTATCCAAGTTCCCGAGCTGAGGCTACTTTGGTGATGTGGCCTTAGGCACGAGTCAAGGTTTCCTAAATTTCCTCAAAAATAAAATATTTAGGTGGCGACTCTGTATCTGGCCAAGCAGTCCATATTTGGCACTTCTTTCTAAAAAATCAGTTTTCCAAAACGATTTACCGGATTTGGACTCTTTGATGATTCATCGGTCTTGCATTGCACTCTGCGAGATTAGATACAGGACTGTGACTTTGAGTCCGAACTGTAGTGAGCCCAATGAACAAAACGGGATCTTCTCCCAGGACGTTCAGGGACCTCTACACCAGTCCATTCCCAATATCACATCAAAGTGATCAATATTCAAAGGCAGTAAATCAATATACAGATGTACATCTCCAACAATAATTTCACATGCAGGATACATATAAGCACAAGTCATGGATCCTCCAACAGGTGAAGATACAGCTAACAGATAATTCATGGGTTCTAGTGGTCTATTTAATTTTCACGAAAAAGCATGCGATACATATGAATGCGTAGAGCTCGAATCAATCAAAACATAAGCATTTTGAGCACAAATTGAGAGTATACCTGACACAACGGTCTCGGTATTTTGCACATCTCCCGGTACGAGTGCGAACACTCGGCCTTGCCTTAGAGGCTCTTTCCCAGTAGTTTTGGGGTTAGGTTTCGGTGTAACAGTTGATGATGCGCCGCTAGCTGCAGCTTTACTATTGCCTTGGGAAGTGGAAAGGCAATCTTTGACCATGTGACCCACTTTGCCACACCTATAACAAGTACCAGAAATTTTATAGCAAACTCCTTTATGATTCTTACCACATTCGGAGCAGGGCAGGATGGAACGATTCCCTTTACTAGAACTGTTTGTTGACCCTGTGTTCTGTTTTTTGTTCAATGAACTGTTCTGGCCTTTCTTAAATTTAAAACCCCGTCTCTTACCACGCCATTCAAACGTTGGTGTTTCAGTCTGTTTCAATGCTTCGATATTTGACTCAGCCATTATTGCTTGGTCAAGAACATCCACATGTTTCAATAGTTTTAGAACATTGATTCCATCAAGTATTTCAACATCAAGGCCGCCTTCAAACTTCCTGGTTTTTTTGTAATCGGTATCAACCATGTGCAGTGCATAACGAGCGAGTTCAGTGAACTTTGACTCATACTCAGCTACGGACATGGTACCTTGTTTCAATTGTTCAAACTCAGTCACTTTGCGATCCACGACATCGAGGGAAGTATTTCTCAAAGAAGGACTCTTTAAACTGAGCCCAAGTTATAGCAGTATTAGTGTCACGGACAAGCATCCACCACCTTCTGGCCTCTTCTTGTAAAGTAAAAGTGGCCAATAACACTTTGTGTGCTTCAGAACACAGAAACACTTCAAATAATTTTTCTGTTTCTAGAACCCATGCTTCAGCCTTTAACGGTTCAAGGCCACCCTGAAACGATGGCGGATTCATTTTACTAAACTTCTGTGGTAGAGCTATTATATCCCCATCATTAACATTGATCGCTGGTATCGAGGAGGTGGGGAAATTGATTCATTGTTGTTGTTGTTGTTGCCTTAAGGCTTCAGTCAATAGTTCAACTGTTCTTTCTAGACTTGCCATTCTGGCATCAGATGATTCAGTTTCATCGGCATTCCTTGCATTATCCATTTCACTATATGCAACATAGTAATAATAAACATAGGAGTTGCACACTTAAACATATTAGCACATTAGCACATATATTCATGTCATGGCCATACACACTTTTTCGTGCTCATGCAATGCCCTAATTACTTCGCTAGGACATCCTTTAGCTCATTTGGACACGTGTGTGCGGTATAACTCGTGGTTTAGTATCGCTCTGATACCACTCTGTCACGACCCAAACCCGCCCCTAAGGGTTTAGCACCGTGAATCGCCGATAATTCGAGATTCAAGGCTCGCTACAAGAATAACAAGATGTCAGTACGTAGTGGTGGAAGCCAAAAGCAAGAAATAAACAATGCCCAATGAGTCATGGATATCAGATACAAGAAGACTTTTTCTGAACACATTCACATGCAAACCAGAACAATAGATACATACATCATATACAGACATTCAGGTTAGGGACCACATCCCTAACATTCAGTACAGTACAAGCTTATTCAGTCTATACAAAACAGAGACAGAAAGGGTGGATCTAAAACACCCCAAAAGCCTTAGCTTTATCGGGCTCGGAACCTCGCTGTGAGGCACATTGGTTGGCTTGACAAAAGGAGTTTAACCCAACGCTTCTAGCTCTGGTCCGGTGCCTTAACACCTATATATATATATATATATATAAACAGTGAGCTAAAGCCCAGTGAATAACAAAATGCGTAAAGAGGTTAAGAATGAATGTCCTTTCGGTATTGAAAACAAATATCTCAGACAAGATATCGGTTACTCAATCATAATACCATATGTGGTACATCCAATAGCAAAAGCGAAGACAAGAGGTCTTAGCAGCCGAGCAATCGATTGATGGCCATCATATCAGTAAACAGTAGTGGTTCCAAACATGGGAACCGACAGAGATCTCTGTGACAATAGCAGTACACTAACAGTAAGTTGCTATGGATGCCACGAATACAGTTCACAAATAGGGCAAACATTCATTCAGTAAACAGTGTTATTTCATAAAGCAGTTTAGTCATTCGTTCAGAAAGTAATCTCAATTGAACTTATCTTTACAACATCGTTACTCACAGAGTTCTGGGCTACAGATAGGCTAGTAAGCGTCCTTAGATGCCAACCCTACACAGTTACAGGATGAACACACACTAAGTTACACACTTGGGAATCAATGACTTAATCCCTAACTTGACTCGATGTGGTTCTACATCCATATCCTCATTAAGATGCCTTAAACTAGGCCTAGGAATGCCTAGGATGAAATGAGGATGCAAAGATGCACTTCAAAACACTTTTCAAATTTTTGCTGAAATAGGGGTCTTGCTCGAGCGTGTCTTTCCCGCTCGAGCGGACATGCTGACAAAGGAGCTCCGCTCGAGCGTGACTTCCCCCACTTGAGTGGACTGTAAAAGTACTGGATGCACGAAATTCACGCTCAATGGGCACTCGACCTTCACTCAAGCATGAGACACAAGTCCTCGCTCGAGCGGACTATAAACACATGTAAAGTATTGGATACACGCATTCCCTACTCGAGCGTCATTTTCCCCGCTCGAGCAGACTGCATAAACTCAAAGTGTACGCTTGAGCGTGGAGTTCCCCGCTCGAGTGTGAGTCCAAATTCTGGAAATTCCATATTGAACCTTCAAGTTCAAAATCAACTTTAAATGCATCAAATTTGAGCTAATTTTCTGGAAAACACTTTAAAACCCATAATATGACATGTTTCAAAGGTCAATTTGTAAAATCAAAGCCCGAAGGTAAGTCCATTTGAACACAATTTCAATAAAACTTCAAGAACACAATGTGTATGTAACATGCATGTGTTCAACTAAATTCAAAGCTTCAAATATATGCTCCCAAGAGCCAATTCCCTCAAAAACATGATGAATTCATGGATTATAACAATAATATGGACATGCATGCAAGAATTTCTATGAAAACCACTCTAAACTTCATGATATGCACATGCATGCAAGAATTAAGCTTCAATTCAACAATCTAAACCAATTCTTGACTCTAATCTTCAATATATCAAGAACCATGCAAGAACTAACTTAAATACAAGTTTAAGAAGATGGTTCCTCTGCCTTATGCCTTGAATTCAAGATGTAGAAGCTTACATATGCAATCCTCTCTTCAAATCTCTTAATCTTCCAAGCAAATCTTTCAAGATGAAACAATTCTCTCTCAAGTCTCTCTCTCTCTCTCTCTCTCTCTCTCTCTCTCTCTAAAAAATCTTGGTCTAAAAAATGAGCAAAATGATGCAACACATAAGCTCTAACAAGACTTAACAAAGTGGCCCATTTCTATGGCATTTTGGTAAATAAAGCCAACTAATGTAATTCAACATTATTTAATATAATTTAATCATACAAAATCACATTTCAATTAAATATACCATAAAATCACATAAATTCTAATTAACACATAACACTAATCAATTTCAGATTCGGCCGCCGATAAGGCCTTCAATTTACAGTTTAAAACATAAAACATGAACAGATCAATTAACAGTCAAACATATAGAAATGCATTTAAACTAATACACTCAATCAGTCAGTTCAGAATTTCAATCAATTCAGTTACTTATCATGATCAGTCACAGTTTAGTAGTAATTAGTGGTATATCAGTAAACAATGGTGAGGATTGTTACACTAAATAAATAGGAACAGACCTGTAGGAGCAAAATTAGGTAAAACAGAGTGTACCAGTGAGTCCAGAAGGTCAAAAATAGCTAGGAAAGGTGTGCTGTGCAAAGATGACGTCAGCAAAGGCTAAAATGATGTCAGCGCGCACAATAACAAGTTGCAGTGAGGAGCACGATAGCAGGAAAGGCGTGCGGCGCACCGTAGCAGATTGGCGCACGCGCGACTCACGGGAGCAGATTGGTGCACGCAGGTGCACAATAGCGGAACAGCGCACGTGAAGCGCACAACAGCAGGCACGGCACATGAAAGAGCAGGGCTCACTACAAGAAAAATCACCTTTGGCGACTAAATTTTTAATTGCCAAAAGTCCATTTTTAGTCGCCAAAAGTCGACTTTTTAGTTTCCCCGACTAAAATTTTTAGTCGCCGCTTTTGTCGCGAATACATGGTCGCCGGAGGTATTGGCAACTAAAACTTTTTTAGTCGGCAAAAAACAAGTCTTTAGCGACCAAAGTTTTAGTCGCCAATAGTGATTTACACTTTTGAAAATCATACATTTAGCGACTAATCCTTTAGTCGCCAATACTCACTGAATCGTCGACTAAACCGTTTAGTCACCAAAATAAAGACTTTTGGCGGCTAATAAGTTTAGTCGCCAAAGGTGCTTCCGTGAAAAGAAAAAAAAACCAACTTTTTTGCTTTTTCTGAGATTCAAGCCACCAACGTGTCCCACATTCTAAACCTTTAGCAACACACTTCCTCCACTATGCCACTACAACACCACATGAATATATATGCAATATATATTATTTATATAGTATATTGACCCGTATTAATATAAAACTATATATAAATATAATTATTTTTATTCAATATAATTTATATAAAAAATAAATTATGTACTAAAAAAAAGTTAAGGCCACTTTTGGCGACTAAATCCATTATTTAGTCGCCAATTCTGTAATTTTGGGCTACTAATTATTTTTTAGTCGCTAAAAAAATAAGTTCTGCCTAAAAATAAACAGTTTTGGCGACTAAACCTGTTTTTAGTCGCCAAAAACGTCCCCTTTTGGCTACTAAACTGCATTTTAGTCGCCAATTGCCTGTTTTTAGCTACTAAATATTTTTTTAGTAGTCAAAAAGCTTCACTTTCAGCGACCAAACTGTTTTTACTCGCCAAAACACGTATAATCGGCGACCAAACTATTTTTTTAGTCGCCAAAAACGGTCACTTTTGGCTACTAAAAAACCTTTAGTCGGTAAAACCCATATAATCTGCGACTAAATTGATTTTTAGTCGCCAATAACTATACATTTGGCTAGTAAATTGTTTTAGTCGCCAAAAGTCTTCACTTTTGGCTACTAATTCCATTTTAGTCGTCGAAAAGGGCACTTTCTCCGACGAAAATAATATTGTTAGTCGCCATTTCTGCATTTTCTTGTAGTGGCTGACGTCAGACGATGACGTGAGCAGGCAACGGAGGGCGCATGAAGGTGCGTGTGCGAGTGGCGGCGGAAGCTGAGACGTGCCGAACACAAAGGTGGCGCGTGGAGGCGCGTGACGGCGTTTCTGATGACATGAGTGGTACCGTTGGAATCGTGAGGTGATTCTGAGCTGTTTGGTGTAGTGCCACTGTGCACGGAACTAAGCATCAAAAACGAAAAATGCCAGAAGTGTATAACTGGGCTCTGATACCATGTAAGATTGGTAGAGAGAGAGAAAAAAGAGAGAAACGGAATGAAGTGTTTGTTATATTCAGTATATTGTTTACAAGAGTGATGATTCTCATTTATAGAGAAAAGCACCGAAAGGAGAAAGAAACATAATAATGAAAGCTATACACTATGAAAGCATAATAATGAAAGTGTGTGCTAGTGGTGTTCCCTTTATAGCATATGTCTAATGTATTCCTTCACAGCATATATCTAATGTATATTATATATATTAACATTTACAATGTATTCGGCTTTAGTTTTGGATCACTTCATCATCTTCATGAACCAGTCTTGGGAATGAAAAAATATTTTGTTTTTGTCCTCTGTTTTTTCTTGGCTCTTTGTATTGAAATAATATATTAAAAAAAAATGAAAAATGATTCAACCAGACCCATTAATTTCTATTCACTTTTGTTTCGTATATTACATATGCAAAATTTTCATTATTAAAATTATATTTGAATTTATCTTATTATTGTCTAAAATTTGAATTTATAAAGAATTTGTATAAAGAAAATAAAAGAACAAACAAATCCCTTCTGTTTTCCGCAAATCTTTAATGTCGAGTGCCTTACATTAATAGGAGTGTAAAATTGACTCGCGTCCCATGGAGGGGCAAAACCTGCCCGTGGCCCATGGGCGGCCCGGGACGGGCCCGGCCCGGCCCGTTGACAATGTGAATATTCACATTGACGTGTTAACATTCACATTGATAAGAGTATAAAATTAGTCCGCGACCCATGGGCGGCCAAAAGCTCGCCAGCGGCCCGGGGCGGGCTCGGCCCGGCCCCTTGACAATGTGAATATTCACATTGACATGTTAACATTCACATTGATAGGAGTGTAAAATTAGCCCGCATCTCGTGGCTACCCGAAACCCGCGGCCTCGTGGGCGGCAGGCGATTCGGACGACGTTAACAATGTGGATATTCACATTGACATGTTAACATTCACATTGATAAGAGTATAAAAATTGGCCGCTGTATGGCGACCCGCCTGTTGACAATGTGAATATTCACATTGACATGTTAACATTCACATTGACATGTTAACATTCACATTGATAAGAGTATAAAATTAGTCCGCGGCCCATGGGCGCCGAAACCCGCCCACGGCCCGGGGCGGGCCTGGCCCGGCCTGTTGACAATGTGAATATTCACATTGACATGTTAACATTCACATTGATAAGAGTGTAAAATTGGCCCGTGACCCGTGGGTAGCCCGAAGCCCGACCTCGGGCCGGGGCGGGCCCGGCCCGTTGGCAATGTGAATATTCACATTGACATGTTAACATTCACATTGATAGGAGTGTAAAATTGGCCCGCAGCCCGTGGGCGGCCCGAAGCCAGACCGCAGCTCGAGGCGGGCTTGGCCCGACCCGTGACAATGTGAATATTCACATTGACATGTTAACACTAACATTGATAGAAGTGTAAAATTTGTCCGCTGTCCGAAGCTCGCCCGCAGCTCGGGGTAGGCCCGGACCCAAACCCGGGCCGCCCCGGGCCGCCCATGGGACGCGAGTCAATTTTACACTCTTATCAATGTAAATGTTAACATGTCAATGTGAATATTCACATTGTCAACAGACCGCCAAGGCCGACTGGCGGAGTGGTTTCGGCACCACGGCACGGGTTAATGTTACACTCTTCTCAATGTGAATGGTCACATGGCAATGTGAATATTCACGTTGTCGGCCGCCTAACCTACCAGTAGGCCAAGCTTCGCCACCCACGTCACGGGCCAATTTTCCACTGTTATCATTGTTAATGTTAATATGTCAATGTGAATATTCACATTGTCCGCGGCCGGCAAGCTTCACCGCCACCCACCCAATTTTACACTCCTATCAATGTGAATGTTAATATGTCAATGTGAATATTTACATTGTCAATGGGCCGGGCCGGGCTCGCCCCGGGCCGTCCATGGGCCGTGGGCTGGTTTCGGGCAGCCACGGGGCGCGGACTAATTTTATATGGGCTACCCACGGGTCACGGGCCAATTTTACACTGTTATCAATGTTAATGTTAATATGTCAATGTGAATATTCACATTGTCAACGGGCCGACCCGGGCCCGCCCTGGGCAGCGGGCGGGCTTCGGGCCGCCCACGGGCCACGGGCCAATTTTACACTCCTATCAATGTGAATGTTAATATGTCAATGTGAATATTCACATTGTCAATGGGCCGGGCCGGGCTCGCCCCGGGCCGCCCACGGGCTTCGGGCCGCCCATGGGACGCGAGTCAATTTTACACTCTTATCAATGTGAATGTTAACATGTCAATGTGAATATTCACATTGTCAACAGGCCGGGCCGGGCCCGCCCCGGGCCGCCCACGGGCCGTGGGCTGGTTTCGGGCAGCCACGGGGCGCGGACTAATTTTATACTCTTATCAATGTGAATGTTAACATGTCAATGTGAATATTCACATTATCAACGGGTCGGGCCGGGCCCGCCCAGGGCAGCCCACGAGCCGCGGGCGGGTTTCGGGCCGGCCACAGGCCGCGGGCTAATTTTACACTCCTATCAATGTGAATGTTAATATGTCAATGTGAATATTCACATTGTCAACGGGCCGGGTCGGGCCCGGCCCGGCCCGGGCCCGGGCTTCGAGCTGCCCACGGGTCACGGGCTAATTTTACACTCTTATCAATGTTAATGTTGATATGTCAATGTGAATATTCACATTATGAACGGGCCGGCCCGGGCCCGCCCCGGGCGGCGGGCTGGCTTCGGGACGCCCTCGGGCCGCGGGCCAATTTTACACTCCTATCAATGTGAATGTTAACTTGTCAATGTGAATATTCACATTATCAACGGGCCGAGTCGGGCCTATTTTTTTGGCCTGTGGGCCGGCCCGGCCCGACTCGAATTTTTCCGGGCACCCACGAGGATCGACATGGGCCGGGCCCCTACACATTGACGATATGAACATTCACATTGACGGTGTGAACATTCACATTAGGGGTATTTTGGTAATTATGTCACCAATAGGACTTATTGAAATATGAAAAAATAATGTGAACTAAATGGAACATAAGTAAATGAAAAGGGTATTTTGGTCTTCTTATCTCAAATTGGACCTAATGGAATAGTCAAAAAGAATATGGGTCGGATGGAATAATGCTCTTAGAAAATGGATTTATCAAAAAACTCCCTTTTAAAAATTACATTTTTACCTTATGATTAATAGTCTTATTTTACAAAACTCCTATTTATATATAACAAAAAAGGGTAACAATTCCTAGTGAAAAAAAAAGAAGTGAAAACTGCATTGAAAAAAATATAAAACAAAGGAAAAGAATTTTTTTTTAAAAAAAAAAGTAAATCAGAGTAAGAAAAAAGAGTGTGCATAAGTTTAATATTTTCATCATGTCTAAATAATTATAATGATTGGAGGTTAGTATAATTTTTCAAATGTTAAGGAGTGATATGTATTAAATCTAAACTCCAAGAAATATAAATGTAATTTATCCAAATATTATTTATAATAATTGTGAAAATTTTAAAATATAAAAATTTATAAATATATTTTATAAAAGAAGTTAGTGAAATTTAAAACAGAAGATCACGTTGCTTGATTCTTTATTCCAAGATACACGTTGCATTTAAATTCCCATCTTACGGCGTGGTGATATGACAAATTAAGTGAATTTTAATTTGTAAGAATTCCACAACGTCGATGCAGAAACATGATTTTTCATAGCTAAGGCATGCAATGCAACTAAACAAAGTGAGAAAGCAACGACTGCATTTATTTTATTCATTGACTATTTATCCAATAGATATCACATATATTTATTTATTTATTTTTAGGTGGGAAGTTGATGAAACAACAATGTAGCCCGTTATAATTCCTATCAACTAGGCAGGCACTTGCCTACACATTCAATGAATGCCAAATTTCAAATCACAAACATTTACAATCACAACAAACAATTAACAGGAGAGAGAACATCATAACAATTTAAAAGAGATAATTATAATTTATTTTAATTTAAAAATTTATATCATATTATTTGTTCTAGCTTTTGTTTATAGTTTACTAGGTAAAAATAATTTAAATAAGTTAAAAAAAATTAATTATCTAAAATTTTTAAAAAAATGTACTTTTAATTTATACTTTCTAATTTCCAAATTTTAATTTCCAATAAGCCACACCAAACATGACCATAGTAAACTAAGGGGAGAGAGGTCTTTTCCTCCAACCCCAAATACTCCTCTAAAAACATTTGGAAAAATAACATCTCAGTAGACATTTGAAAATTTAATTACAAATTAATGATACGGTATATAAATATTAATAATTAAAATTTTAAATTTTTTTATGAGTTTTTAATAATTTTTTAAAAAACTACCACTGTGTGGTAATGCTCCATACTTTTTTTTTTTGTTAAAAAAAAGAAAAAGAAAAAAAAAAGAGTGGCTCAAGCTTAACCAGGCCCCAATCCCGAGCTAAGAAATTGTTTGAGGCGAAATTTAAGGAAGTCACGCTGAGGGACAATGCAGGACTTGAATGCAAGTAAAACAGGTTTTGGGTTTCGTCCTTATCCACTGAATCCAACCTCTAGGGGCGGTTATGAGTAATGCTACATCTATTTAAAATCTTACTAACAATCATATTAAAATTAACTATGGGAAAATTATTTATAAGTCCTATTAGGGAGACTTATGTTATATATGGTCCTATTAAAAAACTTATGTTTCCATAAGTCCTGTGAAAAGTTTGTTGACACATTTACCCTCAATATTAGTTGTTAATATCATAAATAATAGTAAACCATATATAGGAAATTGAATATTACCATAGATCATATCTATATAAATGTAACGTAATGTGACACCTACATAAACGTAATGTGACACCTATGATCTATGATAACATGTAATTTCATATATAGGAAATTGCATGTTACCATAGATCATATCTACATAAACGTAACGTAACGTAACGTAACGTGGCATTTACATAAACGTAACGTGACACCTATGATCTATGGTAATATTTACTTTCCTATATAGGAAATTGAATGTTACCATAGATTATATCTACATAAAAATAACGTAACGTGACATCTATGATCTATGGCAATATTCAATTTCCTATATAGGAAATTGAATGTTATCATAGATCATATTTATATGAAACATAACGTGACACCAACATAAACCAGCAACATTTTCACATTCAATTTAAAAAAAAAATAAAACTCATTAAGTTTGCGGAACGAAAACGTGACACGATACGTTACGATTCGTTTATGTAGGTGTCACGTTACGATTATACAGGTGTCACGTTACGTGACGTTTATGTAAGAGTGACGTCACGTTACGTTTATGTAGGACCTTGTGGAATATATTCTTATCTAAATAGGACTTGAGACTCTATAAGAAATTACACAAGACTTAATCTACCATAAATTTCTGAAAAAAGATTTATAAATAAGTCTCCCTAAAAATATACATGTCCAAACATCATTAGATGTTTAAATGTCATTATTTTTTTTGAAAACAATCACATTTGGCGTCTTGTATTTTCAATAAATTTTTTAATAAGATTATTAATATGTGCAGAATTATTTGTGTGGTAATTTCCCTCAAAACATTTTAGATTAACAATGTAGTACACGTGGATAATGATTATTACAAATGAGAGTATCCTATTGGAAGTTAGAAAATGATATACATTTCTATTTTGAAAACTCACTTTTTAGACCAATGATATATAAATGAAATAATTGATGAATGATTACATAAAACATGAGAAAAAATATTTGACTTAAATATTTTAATACACTGTCAAATCATTAAATTTAAAAAATGAGTATACTTTTCACTTCTGATTTGTAGCTTGAAAATACTGAGGCTTGAATGGCCCGAGTTCCAAAACGACATCATTTTTGGATTTTTTTTTTCCTCTTCTCTCTAGAGCAGAGGTGAAGATGAAGAAGAAGAAAAAGAAAGGAGAGAGAGAGAGAGCATCAACATCAACAACAACCAACAATCACACAAAAAAATATAAATAAATAAACTATAGAATCTGAAAAAAAAAAAAAAAAAAAGCGTCCAAGCCCATCAGTGTTTCGGCCAACGCCATAGCAATATAGCTCTTCCCTTCTTTCAAGCCCTAAGCAACTTCAATCAAACGGATGCTGGGTCCACCCAGGCCCGGGGCAAGCAGGAAGTGAGATAGCATGCTCAAGCAGAGCGCATGTTGTCAGAAACCTTGCCAATTGTGATCGCCGCGGTCACCGGCACCAGACAAGCGATGGATCAAACCGAGGATATCTAATTCCCCATTACAGATCAGAGATCGAGCATCATGTGCGGTAAGTCCACACATCCGCCCTAAAGCTTGGGCGTGGCCAAAGCAGAACTGTGGCAAGATCTCTTCCGAACGTTCAGACTTCATCAAAACCGGAAAATCTTCAAAAGTTGGACATACCTCTTGCCCGCCAAAGCTAAAGACGTGCATCACTGGGTTCCAGAACCTTGCTGCGGCATGGAGGAAAGGAAGGTGCAGCGGAGTACGACTCAGCGTGAATAGTGCATTCAAGCCAAGACCCCGGAAGTTCAACTTTTCTGAGCCATCTAAAGAAAAGATCCAAGATGTGAGATTTTCTACGAGGAATGCCTCCATGTTTTGTGCAAAGCAGTGATGAAATGAATGAGTCCCGAAGTTGGGGCTTTTAAAGAGGATGGAACACTATTTAGGGGGACACGTGTCAAAAATTTGGCGGCTGCCGAGATAAGTGGCCGGCCGGCCACCTTTTCTAGCAGGCCGGCCACATTTCTCCCCCCACATACAAAAAGCTGGCCGGCCGGCCCCCAAAAGTGGCCGGCCATGCTCCTATGTGTGTCCTTGGCCCTGTTTTTCCCCCCCGGGAGGAAGTTTCAAGCATTTCCATGCAACGGGTATGTCAAAGGCCTCCATTTCTCTCTATTTTGGATACATTCCGTTGCCCAGATCATCCGAAGCACACTCTGTTTTGTTAAAGTTTTGTTTATCGAGTTATTGTTTTGCTTATCGAGTTGTTGTTTTGCCTATCGAGTTGTTTGTCGAGCTGTCGTGTTTTCGGGTGTTTGAGTTGATACTCTTTGTTTAAGCAATTTTCTTGTTAAGTTTTGTTTATTAAGTTGTCAACACTGTTGTATTTTGCTTATCGAGTTGTAAACTTGCTAAGGTTTTGTTGTATCTTAGTAAGTTAAGTTATTGCGTCGGTTCACTACCTGACTGGGCAAATGCACAATGCACATTTTCATTCAATCTCATTATGGTGAAAAACGATGCGATATGATGCTAAGAGTTTAAAAGTACAACACCTTTTTCAAAAGCTGTTTCATTCCATCATGCTTTATTTTGCAAACAAAGGGCACAAGTTTTACAAAAATAAAACTGCCTAATAATGCACAATGTGCTACAACTACTGGCAAAAGGTAAATAAAACAGGGAACCGCAACATCAATGCTCTCGAGAACGAGAATAAGAGGCCCTTTTCATCCTCTTCTGTGGAATAGCCTCTGCACCCCCATCACCGTCCGAGTCGGAGCTGTCATCCTCAGGATCCCCCTCAGCCTCGCCTCCACTCTCGGAGCCAAGACCGGAGCCCTCCTCTTTGTTAGCAGATGTCTCCGACTGACGATCTGTAGCCTCCTCCTCCTCATCCTCACTAGGCTCCTCCTCTATAATGTGTGCTCTGTGCCTGTGAGACGACCCTCCTCCTTTGGCTCCTCGAAAAGGCCTGGATGGCCCATCTCCTCGAAAAGGCCTGGATGGCCCAGCTCCTTGAAAAGGCCTAGATGGCCCAGCTCCCCGAGAAGGCCCAAGTGGCCCGACCTGCGGCTGAGCATATACTGGAGGCATCTGAAAATGGAAAATGCATTTTGAGTACATCAGCCAAAACATGTATATCAGATACAGATGCAAACAAGCTACGCAGGGTGGGTATACACAGGAATAATGCATGAATGTGGTGTGTGTCAGATGTGCTCTACGCAAGTAGCCTAATTAATGCAGTAAAATGTCCAAAATCAGCATGTTATCAGAAGATACAATGCTAGAAAACTAAAGGATACCTGGAAGCCCATAATGGACAATTGCGCCTCCCTCCGTAGTGCCATCCCCTCGAGTGAGGCTACCATCTCGAGCACCTGATCCATGTACTCAACAGGGGGCTGCAGATGCAAAAGGCAGGGGTATCAGTAAAGGAATGAGTGACTAAGTATTTGAGTAATGAATCAAAGCTGTAAAACATACCGGTGGTGAGTCGAGGTCTCTGACATATCGGTGGCCAGGCATCAGAGGCTCTATCGGGGTCGAAATCGGAGAGGTAGTCCCATACTGCCACCCCATCAGCTCAGTCGGCATATCCGGCCATCCAGGATGATGATAAGTCGGGGGAATCGGGGGAACCAATCCACCCCCACCTCTAGATGTACCAGCCCTGCTGGTGGAAGGGGCATCCGCAGCCCGAACCGGGGCCCGGCTCGAAGATGGCATACTAGCAGGCCTCATCGTCAGAGTACGGACTCCCGTCAATGGAGGCATCAGGTATATGTGACGGTAAGTAGCATAATCCCCCTCCTCAAGATAAAGCAAAGCATCAGTACCCAGCATGGCATTAACAACATCCCGAGAAGAGAGCCTATCAGCAATCCGCATATCGACTGGAGGTACTGAGGGAGGGTCCTGAGAAGTATAGCCCCATACCTGACGTAAGAAGCGCTCCCCCAGAAACCAGGCTCTACCAACTGGCCCCTCGAATAGGATCTCAGATCGGGAGGCACCCCGCCTCCAAAGAACGGTATCGAGACCTCACCAAAGGGTGCCTGTGGCTCTATGTAATCTGCGAGTAACCAATCAATCGAAATCAGAAGGTACAAGACAAATCAAAGATGAAAACACAAAGAATCGAGAGTTCTGAAATACCTCCGACGACCGCACTGTGTCAAAATATCGCCAGAGATAAAGGAGAGACTTCGAGGTCTTGGCGGTCTTGGCCGCCCTCAAATACAAGTGAGTACGGGTCACGAGGCCCTCCACCACCATCTCGGGGCTAATATCAAAAGTACGATAGACCCATAATCGTGGAAAAAGTGCGAATGTAAATGCAAAGTACTAAGGGCAAAATACAATGTGTAAAGTGTGCAAGTGTACAAGTAATGAGGAGCAGAATGTAAATCGAGAGCGTAAAGTACCTCCTGTGCTCTCCAAGAACCACCAAGGAAGTCCCCCCGTCCGCGGGAGGTCGCGCTCATGTAGCAGTAAAGGGTAGCCAGGCCGGCGCCACCCCCCATATACCGTCGACTGTGATAGGTCCACCAAGGCGCCAACAGATATACTTAATAACAGTGTTCCTCTGCCGGCAAACAAAGTGGTCGAAGAGGAACATCGAAAACCACGGCATCTTGTCCGCTTCTCAGAGTCCTGCTCCATCTCCACCCTCCGAAAATGGGAAGAGAACCAGGTGTATCGAACTCTGCACGAAGCTCTATCAACAGGCGGGTGAGCCCCCAACAAATATACCCAAGCGGCCTCCCAGTGACACATATCCTCGTCGTAAGGACTGGGCCAACCTCCCACGTCAAGGCCAGTCAACACAGCAAAGTCAAGCAAGGTCATAGTCAAGTCCCCTGTGGCGGAAAAATGAAAAGAGTTGGTGGTGTCCCACCATCTCTCCACCAAAGCTGCCATCAACGTCCTCCTGGCGGGACAACGGGAAAGCCCAGTACAGAAATGCCCAAACCCTGCCAAATCAACCAAATCCCGGACAGCCTCCGGGAGCTCGGCGTACCAATCTCTAGCCACGGTGGAGCCGTATCCCCGCACAGTGCGAGAAGTCACCTGCAGTCAGAATGAATACACGCTTCAATAAAATGAGTGAGCTGTGTGAAAATAAAATGAATGAGCTGTGTGCAAATGAAATGAATGAGCTATGTACAAATGAATGGGCAGCGTGCAAAGTAAAGTGAATGAGCCGCGTGTTCAGATTTCAAAGTGTAAGCTGCGTGCTAGAAATCAGCGTTTGGGCTGCGTGTTCAACTCTCAATCAGTGTGTGCCGTGTGTTCACCTTCAACTTCGGACTGTGTGTTCAGAAAATCAATGTTTGGACTGCGTGTTCAACTCTCAATCAGTGTGTGCTGCGTGTTCACCTTCAACTTCGGACTGTGTGTTCAGAAAATTAGTGTGTGCCGTGTGTTCACCTTCAATTTGAGCTGTGTGTTCAGAAGATCAGTGTTTGGGCTGCGTGTTCAACTCTTAATCAGTGTGTACCGCGTGTTCACCTTCAACTTGGGCTGTGTGTTCAGAAAATCAGTATTTGGGCTGTGTGTTCAAATCTCGATCAGTGTGTGCCGTGTGTTCACCTCCAATTCGGACTGTGTGTTCAGAAAATCAACGTTTGGGCTGTGTGTTCAAATCTCAATCAGTGTGTGCCGTGTGTTCACCTCCAATTCGGACTGTGTGTTCAGAAAATCAACGTTTGGGCTGCGTGTTCAAATCTCAATTAGTGTGTGCCGCGTGTTCACCTTCGATTCGGGCTGTGTGTTCAGAAAATCAATGTTTGGGCTGCATGTTCAAATCTCAATCAGTGTGTGCCGTGTGTTCACCTTCAATTCGGACTGTGTGTTCAGAAAATCAGTGTTTGGGCTGTGTGTTCAAAACTCAATCAGTGTGTGCCGTGTGTTCACCTTCAATTTGAGCTGTGTTCAGAAGATCAGTGTTTGGGTGTAGACGCGCCCGTGGGCTTCACTCTACAGTTCGGACTCCCTTTTGTGTTACAGTTCTTAATCTGAACCAAAGAGTCCAAATCTGGCAAATCGTTTTGAGAAAAACAGATTTTGAAAAGAAGTGCCAAACATGGATCGCTTTGCGATCTGAGTCGCCACCTAAATATTTTAAAATGGGAAATTTAGGAAACTCGACTCGGTCAAGGCCACGTGTCCGCTATCACCAAAGTGGTCATGGATCAGGAGCTTGGGTATGATCGGGGAAGGTCAGCTATGAGCACCCCCTTTCGCCTGGTCCGAAGACCGGCCTCTACCAACCGTGATATCCGATTTTGAAAACATTACATGTTCTTATTCCAATCATTAGCCTAGAATTACTATGTTATGCGCACAGCAAACAAGTATAGACTAGATCGCCTAATTTGGAAACAAGCATTGCATATCCGTTTGTTTTGAAAATGCTTTGGAATTTGCTACTCGCAAGTAGGCTAAAACACGGATTTCAATGAGTTGTTCCAACTCAAGCAACCCAACCTCCACCCACAAGCATTCAAACAGTTTATCTCACATAAGCACTTAGCCGCATGGTAAGCATACTGTCATGTTAACATTCACACGCATGTGGTATGCTAAAGCGTAAAATACTTACATCGTACTCCGTGCCAAAACAAGAAACTGGTTAGCAAAATGCATGTCCTAGTTCATGTTAGAGTGACTAATGCATCGCATGCGAAGATGCAATTTAGGGTAGGCTCGGTTATCCTAAGATGGCATGTGAAATGCTACAAGTAACAAGTATTCAATTTGGAAATTGAAATACAATGCAGTTTGTATGATGTACCGAGCCCGTGCATGTTAGCAAATGCATGGATGCACGCATGCATTGCATAAGGTATGCTAATTTAAACGTGCCCTAATCTACCGTCAAAAGCAGGTAAATAAAAGGGAAGAAAATCGTGGGGTTGGAAAAATGGGGTGTCTACATTTGGCTCTGTGTTCAACTCTCAATCAGTGTGTGTCGAATGTTCACAATCAATTTATGTGCTAGGTGTTCGAAACTCAAGTGATTGAACCGTGTGTTCGTAATGTATCTGAATGCACGAAAAATGCGGAATACGTTGTAAAAGATAAAATGAAGTAAATACCTCTCGTGCCTCATGAGAGAGGTGATACTCGCCTCCGCAGGCAGATCTCCGGTGCTCGCCACAAAGTCTGTGAAGTGATGGAAAACAACATGAAGAATATGTCTTTGGCGGGACGTACCTCTCGGGTATGAAGGGTCGAACCCTCGGAGGCAGAGCTATGATATCGGGATCACCTCTGGCATCCGCAGGACCTCCACCGTGAGGAAAATGACCGGCCATTTCAGAAAACCTGCAAAAGGAGCAAAAATGAGCAAAAATTAGAAAAAGTAAACAAAAGTCAACTCTCGGGAAATGAAAAAGTCAACAAAAGTCAACTCCCAAGAAAATCTTCCAAATGTTGAGATAAACTCACCTCAAGTGGCGAAAATGAGAAAAGAAGCACTGAAATCAAAATTTAATCGGTTCAAAGTGCTTAAAACTGAAAGTTTTCGCGAAAACAACTTGCGTGGGGTGTTGGAAAACGCGTATAAAGCTCAGATCTGAAGAGGAAAATGGTTTGGGAAGGTAGAGGAGATGATTTCGGAGCTGAGGTTATGAGCTCAAAATGTTTGGCCGAATGAATTTAAAGAAAAGAGGGTGAAAAGACAAAAATGCCCACGGATTTGGACAAGTGGCCGGCCGGCCACCTTTTTAGGCTGGCCAGCCATCTCCTTTTCAAAAAGTGGCCGGTGGCCTCCCCTGGGAAATAAAACTAGTCGGTGGTATTCTCCACACCCCCCCAAGGTCTCTGCAAATTTTGAGAAAAATTGGAGTCCCCGGGACTTGAAAAAGTACAAGAGAAGTGCACTTTCTGTCGCGAAATCGCTCTGCCGAAACTTCAGCTTCAACTTCTGACGTGTGTCTCATCATTACTTATCAAAATCAAGGTGTATCCTTTTTGAACATGTTGTAACCTCTCCGGGAGGTGAACCAGAGGCCGCGATCGAGTCGCCCTTGCCGAAACGCGCATTTCCTTGCTCGCTGTTTTGTGACGAACACGCATCCTGATTTGCGTCTGTTCTGCATTATTGTGCATCTAACTTGCATTCTCATGAACATACTTGCATTGTTATGCACGTCTCTTTTATATTACCATGCCTCTGTGTTTAAGCTTGCGTTATCACGCACACTCCTTTCTCGCATTGCGATGCACTCACCCACCAACACCGTGCTTGTCGAACTTTCGATATCACATTGAACATATGTTGTTAGTATGTTGTGCTTGTTGAGTTTCTCTCTTTTGCAGGCATGATATTGTATGTACGGTTCATTTGAAGCTGATGTGACCAGACGAATCACGCAGGTATCGTATCTTCTCCGCGTGAGACGTGACGAGAATTCAATAATTCTCCGCATTCCTAACTGCATGAAATGTAGTTGTTGCTTTGCATTCTTGCTTAAAACTGTTGCATCTGTTTGTGAATATTTGCTTCATTACAGCTTGCTGCGCTTGCATGAACATCAAGTTACATTTGGCCTTGTGCATATCATTTTGCATTTTTCCCCTTTGCCTGCGGGCACACCTTTGTTTATCTCGCCTGTTTGTCTAAGTCTTCGGCCTTATCAAAAATGGGTCGTCTCTGGGCTTTGACATTCACTCCCGTCACTTATGACTTTCGAGTTCTGTCAAAGAGGGGCAACTGTAGACACCCCATTTTTGACCGACCTTAAGACTCAGACGTCACCGATTGAGCACTTGGTGATGTTGCATATCGTGCTCGTCCAGAGGTTTCAGAGTCTCGGCCGTGAGCCTTGCCTCCGGATTTTCGGGCTTTTCTGTGCCTTGCCTCGGTTTGCGAACCAGGCTCGGTTGTCTCTGTTTCTCTTCCCAAAGGGAGGGAGAGGTCTCGTAGATCATCTCTCGGTGGCCGTGGGCTACATTTCGTGGTCGTAGGCCATTTTGCCCATTTCGGAGCCCGGTTCCCGATTTTCAGAGCCGTCAAACCGAGTGCCTCGGTTCGGGACCGCCTAACCACCTCCGTTTGCTCCGATTTTTGGTATGCATCTTATTTACTCCCTTTTGAGGGACACTGTGGTCCGAGAGACCAACTTCGTGGTTGAACACCACTCCCGGTGCCTAACAGTCGGTTTTCGAGGCCCCGGGCTGCGCATTTTGGCCCCCCGAACCTTCATTTTGCATCGGTTTGCATTCATTTTTTGGCAGGGACCTCTGTTTCATCACCAGGAAGGTCGTAGAAGGGTGGGAGGCCAGTAATTGTTTCAGCACCCAATTATATTCCTTCATCGCCCTCCGTCGCCCGTTCTTCTCACTCGGAAGCCAATGTTGACCACCCTTGGGCCATTTTCTTCAACCTTACCCCCATATTTGTGTTGTACACACCTGGGAGGCCACCAATATTTGCTGACCGGGCAGTAATTGTGTTTGAACCTTTTGAACCCCTTTGAAAAGTTTGTTGTTCTCTCTCTTGGTTCACTGTTTCCAGTTTTTGACCACAGGGTTGTGTTGAGAACACATAGGAGGCCACCAATTTGTGGTGGCCGGCCACTAATTACACTTGGCCTTTTTGACCCCTGGCCAGCCGGCCATGGGGAGAGCCGGCCGGCCACCTGCAAGCCCAATAACCAGCCGGCCTTGCTCATTGCATCCTGTTCAGTCCAAATGTACCCTCCTTTTCTCCTCAGATTTTGTATCCGGGGGGCCAACTTTTTGGGGGAAAACTTGAATTCATTTCCCCCCTTTTCTCCCCCTCTTTGGCCTATATAAATAGCCTCCCAGCTATGTTTGAAGGGTTAGAAAAATTCCCTTGGAGCCTTGTATTGCACTTCCCTCTCTCCCTCACTTGAACCCTCCAAAACATCCAAGTCCTACACCCTTTTCTCCACCACCACCTAGCACCACACCACCACCTCCATTCTAGCTACTTGGAGCAGCTTTCCAGAGCTTAGGAAGCACCATTTCTTGTGCCAAGAAGTTGTCAAAGACTAGGCTACAAGGGTAAGCACATTTCCCCTCCTTTTGGCCTTATTTTGTTCAATATCTTAGCCCTTTGTGCTTGCATATTTGGGCTCCGACCCTAACTAGAAATAGGCTTATTTCAAGCCATTTTCCATGTTTTATTAAGGTCCTCTCACTGTTTGGGGCCTCCTTGTTGCACTTGCTTCATTACCTCCCTTGTATGCCATTTTCTTGCGTGTTGTTTTTGGCCTATATGTAAACTGTTTTGAGGCATGTTATAAACTGTGAAGTAGCTTATTTTGAGCCTTCTTCAAAATTGTTGAAGGGCTCATCACTGTTTGGGGCCTCTTTTTGTCACTTGCCTTTGTATCCCTCTTTTGGCCCCATTTTTGCATGATTTGTTAGCCTCTTGTGCTTCTGTTTTTGGACTCTGGTCCGAACTAAAAATGGCCTTATTTTGACTCCCTATTCATGTTTCATTAAGGGTCTTTTTCTGTTTGAAGCATCCTTTTTATACTTTGTGTTATAGCTCTCTTTTTGGCCCTATCTTGCATAGTATTTTGAGCATACTTTTACACTGTTTTGGGTTTGAACATCAACTTTAAAAAGTCATATTTTAGGTTCCTCTTCAACTTTGTTGAAGGACCTTCATCTTTTTGGGGCCAGCATGCATCACTTACTTCTTTGTCCTCCTTTAGGCCCACTTTTTGCATGAGAGTTTTGCCATAATTGTGTCTGTTTTTGTGGCTTGTGGTAAACTGTAAAGTACCATATTTTGAGCCTCTCTTCAACATTGTATAAGGGCCCTTCTCTCTTTAGGGTCAGTAGATGTCACTTGCTTCATTATCTTGCTTTCGGGGCCATTTTTGCATGCTAGTGTAGCCCCATTTGCGTTTGCTTTTTGGCTTTGCTTAGAACTGTAAATATGCTTATTTTTGGGCTGTCTTGATTCTGCCTTCACATTCCATGTTCGAATAATGCATGCATTGCATAGTCATAGGGCATTTCATGTGCCTAATTTCATGTTTCGGGACCCATTCCATGCATCGGGTGTCATTTTGCCATCTTTCGGGGCTGTTTTGCATCATTTTTGCCTCTGAAATTTGCATGCTAGTATGTTATATTCCATGTTTTTCCATGTGTCTTGTTAGAGTGGCATTCGGTGCCTTAGGGTCGGTCCTCGGTTTGCGTGTACGTGTGCACGTATTTCGAGTGTCTCATTTTCATCTAATGGCCTCTTATGTGAGTGTGGCTGAGGTCCACTTGTGTTAGTGTAAGTCCATATCGCATTGTGTATGCCATTTCATTCCATAGCGTTGTGTATGCTAGGTTGTATGTTAGCACATTGTGTATGCCATGTTACCTCGTGCATCGTGTATGCCATTTCATAGCATGTTGCATGTTAGGATGTATCTTAGTTGCATTTCATGCATGTCATGCATATTGCATTGTGTTCGAGATAAGAGTTAGCCCGAGCACGGGAAACGAGGTACGTTTCGTACTCCGAGTAATGGAATGTGTCTCAATTTCCCAGTCACCGACACTCCGGATCATCCTTGATGGAGTTAGGTCTTGTTGAATTTTCATGTGCATTCATTCCATATCGAGTTGTGAAATTCGATTCCTCGGCCATCGTGCATCGAAATGCGTGATTGGTGGCACGAGGATCGAGGCATGCATACATTTGTGAAAATACATTGCCATGCCCCTTTCCTGCTCTCTATTGCAGCAAATCAAGAATCAGCAGCCTTCCGGGGCTTGGCGCGCTTTCCAAAAAAACATTGCAAAACAGAGGCTAATCAGGGCATCGTCATGGATTTCCACGCAAAGGCAACCTGGACATGCATCATTCACCACCTGAAGAAGAATCAAGGCAGCCCCTGGCTTGCACGCCAATTTATTGTTTTCTTAGTTAATTCGTTAATTTATTTGGACTGTATTATTTGGACTGTACTATTCATTTGGACTGTACTATTTATTTGGACCCTCTGCGCGAGGGCGATGTTGTAATAAGTGTGCGTGAGTGTGATGTATGTCTTCCAACCCCACGTTTTTCTTCCCTTTTATTTACCAGCTTATGATGGTTAGATTAGGGCATGTTTCAATTAGCATACAGTATGATAGCATGTTTGCATTCATTCATCTGTTTTGCATGCACCGGGCTCGGCGCATCATACTAACTGCATTTGTATCTAAATTCCGAGTTGAATACTTGATAGCTGTTGCATCTCATATGCCATGTTTAGAATAGCCGAGCCTGCTATAGTTGCATTTTTGCATGTGTTGCATTAGGCATTTCTGTATAGTTAGGATCATGCATGGATTTCTCATCGGTTTCTATTTTAGCTTGGAGTACTCGGTGAGTTTTATGCTTTAGCATCCTTGCATGCGTGTGAGTGACTGCCATGAATAGCATGCTTACCATGAAGCTAACTGCTTATGTGATATAACTGCCTGAATGCCTGTGGGTGAAGGTTGGGTTAGTTGGATTGGAACAAATCATTGACTGTGTGTTTTAAGCCCACTAGATAGTGGCAAAATCATGTTTTCTAAGCCCACCCAAGGGTGGCAAATCCACGTCTTAGCCTACTTGTGGGTGGCACCATCAAACCATCTTTCAAAAAAACAAACATGAAATGTTTTGTTCCAATTCAGGCAATCCGATCTATACTTGTATGCTGTGCGCATCACATAGTAAATCTAGGCTAATAACCGGAATAAGAGCATACAAAGTTTTCAAAACTAGATATCATGGTTAGTAGAGGCCGGTCTTTGACCGGGCGAGCGGGGGTGCTCACGAAGTGACCTTCCCCAATCGTACCCAAGTTCCCGAGCCGAGGCAACTTTGGTGATGACGGACACGTGGCCTTAGGCAACGAGTCAGGGTTTCCTAAATTTCCCAAAATAAAATATTTAGGTGGCGACTCTGTATCTGGCAAAGCAGTCCATGTTTGGCACTTCTTTCAAAAAAAAATCTGTTTTCTCAAAACGATTTGTCAGATTTGGACTCTTTGGTTCAAGATTAAGAACCGTGACACAAATTCGAGTCCGAGCTGTAGCGAGGTCCCCCCTCGGGCTTGTTACACACCTCAGCTCAGATGTTAACAACACACAGATGTAATCAAAGCTGTAGGACTGCACTCAAAACTGAATTCTGTCCCCAATACTGATATCACATTTTCAACTGATACGTACATTCTTGTATAGTTTCACTATAAAGCACATACCAATTAAGTGAGAGCCAAAACACCCTTATGAGGGGGTAAGGTTACCCTGTCCTAGTTTCGTTAAAAGCTAGGGTTCACTATTCAAACAAAGCGGTTTCACACAATCCTGTATTCAGGTAAGCATCCGGTCTTAGTTTGGAACAATCTCTATGGCTTTCGATATGTAACTAGGCCAAATGGTCAAAAGGGTACCTCAGCAAGACCACCTAATAAACCTCTCACACCTAACACCGAGAAGTGAAAGGAGGATCAAACGGTACAATGGTAGTCTAGATCTAAGCGTTGTGTTCCCATCATGGTAGAGCTCGTGATCGGTCAGCCTTTTGGCAAGCTTTTCGGGCAAGCCTCTGGCAAACCGTCCAGGAATAGCAAATGGCAGACACAGTGACTTAAGCGCATCAATGCAAATGCAATGCAAGGAAACATATAAGTGTAGATAAAATTTCATATCATGAATTTTGAGTTAAGTTCTCTAAATTCCCTAGCGGAGTTGCCAGAAACTGTAGCTCAACTTTTTCGCACCCACTTTCGGAAGTCGAAAGAAGCCCTACAGTTCGGACTCCCGTGGTTCTGAATCTGATCTCACAATTGCAATGTGAAATAGATAATCACTAAAGAGTCCAAATCTGGCAAATCTTTTGGAAAATCAATTTTAAATCAAATTGCCAAAAATGGACTACTTTGCCAGATACAAAGTCACTACCTAAATATTTTATTTTTGAGAAATTTAGGAAACCCATGACTCATGCCAAAGGCCATGTGTTCATCATCACCAAGATTGTCTCGGTTCGAGAACTTAGGTACGAGCGAGGAAGGTCATGAATAAATTGAGCACCCTCGCATGCCTGATCAAATATCGGCCTCTACTAATCATGATATGAATCTTATTTACATTATATGCTCTTGTCCTGGTTATTAGGCTAGCATTACTATGTGATTCTCACAAACACAAGTATAGACTAACTTTGCAAAAATTAAAACACTTGATTAATGTTTGTTTTGAAAATTGTTTCGAAATATGTACCACTTGAAAAAGCGATCTCATATGTACATTACTCAAATTATTCCAATTCAAGCAACATGCCTTCATCCATAGGCATTCAAGCAGTTTAACATTTAAGCAATTAGCCTCAAAGCGAGCATGCTAAACATGGCAACAATCACACTCATGCAACATGCTAAAGTGAGTAAGGGCTCACTTAGTACTCTAAGCCCAAAAAGGAATAAGTTAGAAAAATGCATGATCTTAACTATGCAAAATGACTAATGCAACACATGCGATATGCAATCTAAATAGGCTCGGCTACTTAATCATGGCATATGGAGCAATTAAATAGCATGCGATCTAAGCACGTATTCAAAGAAGTATTTAAACTAACAATGCAATTAGAATGATGAACCGAGTGTGGCATGCCTTTTTTCTGCGCCCCGCCTTTCAGAAAGGTTTGAAAAGAAAGGCCTCACAGTTCGGACTCCTGCGGTTCTGAATCTAATCTCACAAGTGCAATGTGAAATTGATAAATACCAAAGAGTCCAAATCTGGTAAATGATTTTGGAAAATCGATTTTAAATCAAATAATGTCAAAATTGGACTGCTTTGCCAGATACAGAGTTGCCACCTAAATATTTTATTTTGGAGAAATTTAGGAAACCCTGACTCATGTCAAAGGCCACATGTCCGTTATCACCAAAGTTGCCTCAGCTCAGAAACTTAGGTACGAGAAGGGAAGGTCATGAATTAAGCACCTACGCTCGCACGATCAAAAGATCGGCCTCTACTAATCATAATATGATTTTTTTATAAACATTACGTGTTCTTATTCTGGTCATTAGCTAACATTACTATGTGATGCGCACAAGCAAGTATAAACTAGTTTGCTCAATTTAGAACAATTCGACTCATGTTTGTTTGCGAAAATGGTTTGAATTTGCCAACTCAAGTGGGCTTAAAAGATGCGAATTTCCCACCAAACTTAGTGGGCTTAAAACATGATTTGCCACTCAACAAAGTGGGCTTAAAACATACATTTGTTGAATCATTCCAATTCAAACAACAAGCCTTCATCCACAGGCATTCATGTAGTTTAGCTTTTAAGCACATAGCCTCATGGCAAGCATGCTAGACATGGCAATATTCACACTTATGCAAGTATGCTAAAGCATAAAAACTCACCGAATACACCGAGTTAAAACAGAAACTAGTTAAAAAGATGCATGATCCTAACTATGTTAAGATGCCTAATGCAATACATGCAATATGTAATTAATAGGCCCGACTGCTAATATGGCATATGGATCGATTTGAACAACATGCGATTTAAACATGTATTCAATGAAGTATTGAAATGACAATGCAATTTTAATGATGCACCGAGCCTCGGTGCATGTGATGAATGGATGCAAGCATGCAGTATACTAATTGAAATATGTCCCTAATCTAACCATCAAAAGCGATTAAATAAAATGGAGAAAGACGTAGAGTTGGAAGACATACATGCACACACGCACGCACACTTATTACAACATTACACCCTTGCGAAGGAGGGTTTGAACGAATTAGAGCTAAGCTAAGCTAATCTAATTAAGCTAATTAGACTAAATATTACAAACCAAATGATAACTAGCTAAGCTAATTACTAATTATTATAACACTTTAACTAACTAGCAAACTAATTAATTAAATTACAACACCAATGTGAATAAACTCAGCATGTAAAACATTAAAATATGCTGCCACTGCTCCGCCTCGGGAAGTAGAAAATGTATATGCTCAGTTCTCGCTCAGGAAGACCACCATTTTGCTCTTGAGAGTCTCTGTTTGCAGGGTTGAGCATACTTCAGAATCTTTCTGCTTCACCATACCAAGTATTCTTTGAGGCTTGCATCAGTGGCCTGCTGGCCATGGATGGTTGCTATCGGCCATCTGCCGGCCAAAAATGTGTATTGCCGGCCAGAAATGATGCACTGCCGGCACTAGTGGTGCATCGTCAGCCACTGCTGCATTGGATCACCATGCTACAACAGAGCACAAATAAAGCAAAAGGGGGGTTTTTCCAAGGGTTTGTTTGTACTGTAGCCCTCTTTATCATCTCAAAATCTCAAAGGAGTGGCACACTTGGATCCAAAGCCACCAATCAAGCAATTTCATTGCATGATGGCCAAAGATCCAAGTTGTATAATTTCGAGAAATGCACAAATAAGACTCGAATGACCACCACCCAATCATGCATGATCAAGGGCAATGGAGACCAAGGAAAATAGCACATTTCATCACTTTTGAGTATGAAATGTTCTATTTTCTTTGTGTTCAAACTAACATCTGGTTTGAACACATGCAATGCAACACAAAGAGATGCTTATCTTGCCTATTTTACTTGTCAATTTTGTTTACTCATTTTAATTATCAAATCATCCTTTGGCCATTCAGTCCATTGGTGAGTGTCCTCTAAATGGAAAGAAAGCTCAAACCAAAGGTTGTTTTAGGTTGGTAATGAACCCCAAAAGGAATTAAACCATTAAGCACAAACATCTCAATTTCGTGCTTTAAACAAGCAAATGGTTTAAACCACTTTCAAAACAAAAATAAAACTAAGAAGGGGGAAGGTTGCAGATATGATTAGGTGCTGAAAATGAGTACTAAAAGCAGTAAAAACAAGCAACCAACTCAAACCAATAATATTTAAAGCTTTAAAACAACAAGCTAGTACAAGGAACTTACATTACAACTATGTAAAACAAAGTTCAAATGAACCAAACAGCCCAAAACAGAGCTAAATTAGGCTATTTCAGAGGCTAAATTATGCTGGACTCAAGCTAAGTTAAACTAAAAAAACATGCTAACATGTAAGGCTAACTAAGCATGCAAACAAGACACAAGGAATGGAGGCTAACCCCTCAAATTTTGGACTTCAAAACAAGATTTTTACCACTGAAAAATCTTTGAAATTCAATGGTTAAAAGGCAAAAAAAGTTGGTTTTAAAGTGATGAATAAAGGCACAAAAGCTTTACACACAAGGAAACAACATGGGTGAACCACCCCCTAACTAAAAGGAGGCTCAAACCACCATTTTTAGGCCACAAAAATAGAGCTTTTTACAATTCAAAACCAACCCCAAAATAGTTGAAAAGGATGGCAAAACAAGTATACAAAACAAGGACAAACAAGGCAAGTGTTATACCTTTGAAGCAAAGCACAAGTTGGCTAACAATCCAAGCCAAAAACCACCTCCTAGAGCTGAAAGAAGGACCCAAGTTATCTCAGCTCAAAGACTAGCAACTTTGGTTAAGGTAGTGTATGTAAAAGTGTAGAGAAGACAAGCACTTAGGCGCAAAATTGTAAGAGAGAGAAAAATCTAGAGAGAAATTTTTTTGTCTTCAAATTTTCTAACCCCTTCACATGAGAGAGAGAGGTCCTATTTATAGAAAACACAAAATTTCCTCACAAACATCCAGCCATATACGTGTTGGAAGATGCATGAATCTGTGCAAACAACTGGCACAAAATATCATAAAATATCTGCAGCAAACAAAGGCGGCCGGCCGAGCGTCAGTGGTGGTCGGCAAGGCTTTATTGATGGCCGGCAAGGTACATCAATGGTCGGCAAAGGAGAAATGGTAGCCAGCAACCTCCAAGGATGGCCGGTAGGCCATCTAGAACTTTAAGCTGAAAAAAACCAGGCATGGTCCAAAGATGAGATAAAATGGATATAGGGTTTGAAATGCTCAAACCTGTGGCATTCCGCCGATGACTTCGAGTACTTGGCGAGCAAACAGACTCATTATCAGATGTACTTGTAAGAACATCCAAGTCTTAAAGGGCCGTCAAAAATGGGGTGTCTACAGTTGCCCCTCTTCGACAGAACTCGGAAGTCATGAAATAACGTGAGTGAATGTCAAGGCCTAGAGACGACCCATTTTGACAAGGCCGTAAGACTTGGACAAACAATCAAGAAAGAAAACAAATGGTTGCGCCCGCAGACTGCCTACGTATCCCTTTGCAAGGAATCAAACCAACGTAGTTCTGGGACAAGATGCAAATGATATGCATGATGCAAGAACATAACTTATGATCATGCAATAAGGCTGTACAATGAAAAATTTAAATGCAAACACAATGCAATGAGAATGCCACATTTAAACAGATCGAAATAGGACAAACAGACCGAAATAAGGCATAGCAATCTCAATCATGAAAAAAAGTAAACAAACATGCCACGTGTGGGAATTACGAGTCAAACCTCATTTCATGCAGAAAGGATGTAAAAAAATTATGTAAGCTTAACTACGCGACGCGCAAGAAAGACAAAGAGTAACAAAATTATCAGGTGTACCCGAGATGTCAAACAAGATCCTAATGCATCACACACGGAAGAAAATGAGGATGGTGTGAACACCAGGACGCACCCAAATGTTTTTAACCGAAGGACGATAACCAAAGAATGGTATGAACATCAGGACGCACTCAAATGCTTTTTAACCGAATGACGGTAACCGAAGGATGGTATGAACATCATGACGCACTCAAATGCTTTTAACCGAAGGACGGTAACCTAAGGATGGTTTGAACATTAGGACGCACACAAATGGTTTTAACAGAAGGACGGTAACTGAAGGGTTGTATGAACATTAGGAGGCACACAAATGTTTTTAACCGAAGGGTTACCTAAGGATGGTGTGAACATCAGGACGCACACAAATGTTTTAAACCGAAGGACAGGTAACCTAAGGATGGTATGAAAATCAAGACGCACACAAATGTTTTTAACCGAAGGACAGGTTACCTAAGGATGGTATGAACATCAGGATGCACACAAATGTTTTTAACCGAAGAGTGGTATGAACATCAGGACGCACACAAATGTTTTTAACCGAAAGACGGGTAACCTAACGCGTTACATGCAAGAGAATGGAGAATAAAAGGATATAATTTGAAGGGTACGAATGATTTAACTTGGAATTCCTCTGAATGGACTATGGACTGCACATACAATATCGTTTGCCTATGCTGGCTCCACTGAATGAACCATACATACAATATCGTACCTATGTACAAAAACGTGCTATGTAACAGCAGTACATTTTCTATGCATGAAACAAGAATAAAAGCATATTTTATGCAACAATAGAGAAGTGCGTATTTTATGCAATAATGGAGAAGTGCATATTCTATACATGTGTATCGAATAGGAAACGCATATTCTATGCATGATAACAACTGAGATATAATGACATGTTCTATGTGAACCAAACAATTTGAGAGCATATTCTATGCATGATTGGCAACGGGAGCATATTCTATGCAAGATTCAAAGGCAAATGCATATATTCCATGCATGATTCAAGAACAAAAGCAATAAGCATGTTCTATGCAAGCGGAAGTACATTCTATGCAACTAGAATAAAAGCATGCTCAATGCGACAGTATAAGTAGAATGCACGTTCCATGCAACAACAAAGAAACACATTCTATGCAATAACAAAAGCATATTCGTCAAAACCAATTAAAGAACAACTCCAAATTTACCTCTTGGAAAAGTTGCAATATGTTAAAAAGGATACACCTTGCTTATGTTAATGAGTGACGAACATCGTGCACTGGAAATGCAGTTCTGAGCTTCCATAGAGGCATTCTGAACCAAACAATGAACAGTCCCTTCACTTCTTAAAATCCAAGGGCACAAAACAGAACCAGGGACATAGGGAGAACCCTTAGAAAGCCGCCGACCACCTGCCAGCCACTGGTGTGCCTTGCCGGCCACCAGTGTGCCTTGCCAGCCATCGATGGCAGACTGAAGGTAAAAAGGGGTTTTTGGCTTGGGACTTTAAGTATGGGTCATCACACCTCATTTCCTCACTTTCCCTTGACCGAAAATGCTCTTTCTCTCTCCCTAGGTGCTTTCCTTCTCTAGATCTGAGCCTTTTACGCGTTTTCCAATGCCCCACACAAACTTTATTCGCTAAATCCTAGTTCTCTTTGCTTTGAACCTATTGGAATTTGATTTCGATGCTTCTTTGCTCATTTCCACCATTCTAAGATTATTCCCCTTGAGTTTCTCTTGAGTTCTGTGCACTTTTCCTGGCTTTGACTTTTTTCTTCATTTTCTCTCTCTTAGGGTTGACTTTTTCCAAGTTTACTCCTTTTTCTTCACTTTTCTTCACTTTTCACCCATCTCACACCTATTTTCAGATGTCAGACAATTTTTCCCATGATGGGGCTCCTCCCGAGCTTCCCCTAGTAGACTTTAAGGCAGACATCGAGGCCGAGCCATAGGCTGAACCAGAGCCGTTGTCATTGAGTATATGGCATTTTGATCTAGAGAGGTATCATCCTCAGACACACATATTGCCTATTACCAAAGGCATCAGATGTTTTACTAATTTCACTGAGGACGCACCAAAGGACCTCTTGTTGAGGAAGCCAGAGTCTCATTTATCGGCCATCGCCATTGAGGTATGAACTCTGTTTCTATGCATTTCTACCCTTAATTGTTTGCATTTCTTGCATTGCCTTCATCTAACTGTATCTCATACACTGCCTTGATCTGATTACATCTCATGCATTGCCTTGATTTGATTGCATCTCATCCACTGCCTCAGGATGAGTCTTACGCCTATAGGGGCTATGGTACAATGACTACTTAAGATTGGTATGGCGAGCTCCCAGCTGGAGTTTGTGACATTGTTGACGAGGCAGGCTTCGGTCTCTTCTGTTCCAGCTTGACTCAAGTTACCACAAGCCATCCACTTCTTGGAGGGCTAATAGAGAGATTGTGGGACACCACCAACTCTCTCCACCTTTCCACCTCAAAGGAGATGACGATGACTCCTTACGACTTTGCCATGATCATCGGCTTAGGAGTAAAGGGTGATTCGATTCCTCTCGATTCTGATATGGAAGAGTGGGAGGCAGCCTGGCTCGAGTTGCTTGGGGTACATCCACTGACATACCGGACAAGTATCATGCGATACACCTAGTTCGAGAAATAGTTCAGGGAGACCGAGCCCGAGACGATAGAGGAGATAGAGCAGTATGCCAGGAGCTTCCTTATGTTCATCTTCAGTACCACCTTGTTTTCAAACAGGTGGAACACCATGGACCTATATTTGCTAAGTGCCTTGGTGACTCTTCCTTGAGTTCAGTTTTACGATTGGGGTGGAGTCGGCCTCACCACATTATACGGATATATGAGCTCTTTATCCCGTTTGAAAGGGAACTTGTTTGGAGGCTATTGGCAAGCCTAGGAGGTATATTTCTCTGTTCCCTCTTTACACTTTACATTTTCTGCTCAGCATTTCTTGCTTTACATCTGTTCAACACATACGCTTTCTGCTTTGCACTTTCTGCATCTGTTTATATTGTGTGCTTTCTGTTTTGCACTTTCTATATCTGTTCAAACACTGTATACTTTCTGCTTCGCATTTTCTATATCTGTTTAAACACTGTATACTGATCATATATCACTGCACTTTCTCCATAGCCATGGATGTTTGCATACTTCCCGACTTTTTTCCCAGAGCATGTAGAGGAGGTTCCATTGGCGGTCCTCTTTTCTTGGGTATACGACGGCCAGCTTTGCCGTAGGACTCGTAAGCCCCTCATGTTTTTCCGCTAGTACTTCAACACGGTAGCGGCGCACGTGATAACTCAAAACACAGTCATTTTTTTGCTTTGCAGCTGTTTTGATTAATATATTAGCAATTGACAGTGACTGATAACCTGTTCACTTTCCATTTCAGATCACATGGCGACCACAGGCCACGACAAGATAAGGCTTCAAGCCCGATCTTTGTGACTTAGGGCATTTCCTGCTATCATATCCTACTTGAGGGCCCAATTTGCCGAGCTTGGTTCCTAGGCGAGTGCTTTGTGCGCTAGACCATGGACCTGCTCGCTCCGTTTATACCGATGGCACTGCCAGTATCCATGAGAGCAACAAACAAGCTATCTGCCAACAAGGTGATCCAGTTCATGGTAGGCTTGGAGGTAGAGTATTTCTGTGTACAGGGCGATTACACGGCCTTTATCCAGACATACTTGATGCTGCCTCTGACCGATGTTCACGGAGGTGATGGAGTGAAGGCTCCTGCCACGAGAGCAAGGCCTTGAGCAACGGGCGGCGAGCCCGTGGTAGAGGCTTCGAGGCAGGGGACTGGGTGGCCGGAGCTGCCTAGTGCACTTACATGTTGGCGGTATACTAGGGAGGCCTATCATATCCCAATTGAGCCCGCAGCAGCTGAGCATAGATACACCAGAGCCCAGGATGCACCTCTAGTATATACCACATTTTAGTTTTCCCATCTCTTTTTGATATTTGTTTGTTCTGGACATTGATCATTCTCAATGCATTTACATGCACCCCCAGGATATACCGAGGATCTGTTTGAGCTACTAACCTCATTTGAGGGCATGATATTGAGGAGGGAGGCACTTGTAATGACTCGGAATTTTTTTTTAAAATCATTACATAATTTAATTGAATGGTTGTTGCGCCGCATGATTAGTGATATTTGTTTTATATTAAAAGATCATTTGTAAATAGGTTTATGATAATTGAAAAATAATTCTTTATTTGTCACACAAGTTCAGGGTGAATTTGTGTCTCTCGAGTTGAAGACCTTGCTTTTAAATATATATATATATATAGTTGTATAGCTCAAAAACACTTACGAAAATTTTATGAACTGTTTATGCATGAGTACTTATTTTCTGAAAATTTACGAATTTAACAGTGTTCAATTTAATTTATAGTAGAATTTTTGTGTTGAGATTTGATATTAAAATCATGACTTGAGGTAAAACTTATTAGGTTTGGTTTTGTATATATTTGGGGCATGTTTAGTTTATGGGTGGAAATTTGATTCAAGAGCCATAATTTAGAATCAATTTAAATTGGGTTCATGCACATGTTTAATTGTTTGGTCCTTTTAATTATGTGAATGGAAGGTACAACTTTAAGAGTTGTTATTATTTATTATATTGTATTATAATAAATATTTGAAATGTGAATTTATGATGTGTTTTATCAATCGAAAAAAATATTTTGTGATGAAACAAATTATATTATTTTATGTTCCAAAATATTAGAGTGTTGTTAAAATGATTTTAATTGATGTATGTATATATATATATGTTTGTATAAAAAAAATAGATAAATAAAAAAAGGAGGCAACCACGTGGGGCTACCCCCACCCCTTCCTTTTTACTCTTTTTTTTTTTTTTCTTTTTGCTGCATTTCTTTTCCTTCCCAGAGAGTTGGTCCCTCTCTCTCTCTCTCTCTCTCTCTCTCTCTCTCTCTCTCTCTCCAATTTCCACCATTGTTGCTCAAGCTTTGAGCTTAGAATGGAAGTCCTTAGAGGGAGATTTTGCACAATCTTTGTAAAAGGAAGTTGGAGATCTCGCTGCACTCTTCGGACCGGTAGTCTCAGATTCTTGATATGGCAAGCTTGCATTTTTGGATTTGCTTTTCTTCACATTTGAGGTAGGGATTTCTTTGATTCTCTTCAATATATCACTATAGATGGATATATGGTACTTTTTATTTTATGAAAAACATGAGTTTATAAGTGATTTTTTTTAAATACATGTAGATCAGATTTAAGGTTTGGAATCAAATAGTTTAATCTTATCTTTTGTTGTTGATTATAGAAATTTTAAGCTAATAGAACATGTTTGTGATGGTTGACATAAAAAGCCCTAATTTTTAGTTTAATGTTTATGAGAATGTAAAGAAAATATGATTTTATTTATTTATTTATTTATGTATATATATATATATATATAAATATTGATTCATGTTGATTCTTTTTTGTTTTGTGAATAAGAAATGTGAAATGGGAAGAGAAGGAAATTTAAATGGTTGATATTGTAATGTCTTCGTTAATATGATGAATAGATGCTATTAAAAGTTAGTTGTGAAGTTTAAAATGAAAAACCCTAATTTTTATTTGATGGTCATGTACTATGAAAAAGGGTTAATGTTTAAGAATGGTTGAGCTAGGTATTGTCATTGGTAAATTGAAAAAAAAAATGTGATAGTTGACAAGTAATTAATAGATGATTGTAATAATCATTGTGAACTAGAAATGGAAAGTAGAGAGAGAATGAAGTAAATGATTATCATGAAATTGGCCTATGTTGTAAATGTTGGTGATCAAAAATAGTGGAATCAATAGTGGACATTATGAGATGGTATAATTGTTAATCTAACTCTAGACAATATTGGTAATATTGAGGTATGGAAATGTTATGAGAATCACACCATATTGTTTATAAGAATTTATATTATTACTATTAAATGCTTAGAGGTTTTGTCCTTGGCCATCGGTGGAGAACGATATGACTTGTAGAATTGATGTGAAATAGGTTGATGTGAAACCTTATGTGTTGTTGATTAAGCGCATAATTACGTAATTATATGTGAATGAATGGAAGGAAATTAAGGTGCGTGTTACGGAATGTGGTTATGCTATATAGAGGTAGCGATCCTTAGGCTAACAAGCGGTAAAAGCGGGTTGATGTGCTATATAGAGGTATCGTTCCTTCGGTTAGCACCTAGTAAAGCAGATTGTGCTATATAGAGGTAATGCATTCCTTCCGGCTAGCAACGGTAAAGCAGATAGACATGGTTCTTAGCGAGACCACGATGGTAATGTTAGGCCTGGCAAGGCCACAAGTTGTTTATTTTATTACGAGATTTTATTGCTAATGTGTGTATATTTGTAGAGATTATTATTGACGAAAATATGTATTGAGAATATAGTTAAAATTGTGTTATGAGGTGGATTGATTCTATTGAGAATATCATTGTTATGTTCATTAATGTTGTTTGGTGTAAATGAGTAGCATGGGGGTATAAAGGATTAATTGTGGATTTGATTTTGAAAATAAACGTCGTGATGCAATCATTTGGATTATAAAAGATGATTTGTAGAGTTGCTGAAATGGTTATTGTGTGTGATATTCATGATGTGACTTCGGTTTGGAAACCTTTTGAATTGAAAATAATGAGTTACGAAGGTCTGAAAAATGGATTTTTCTTGAAAGATAAATAATGATTCTTTTGAGAAAAGTATACGTATGTAAGTATATTTTGGATACAAAACAACACTATCTATGTATATTTATTGAGCTGGAGCATTCATGATCATATATATCTATATTATGCTATTGTTTAGAATCACTGGAATCTCTACTGGACAGTAGTGTTCATCCCACATTGTTTAACCATTTTTCAAGTGAGAAGTTTGGAATATTATTCAAGACCATGGAGTCTCCTTATTTGTTGACCACGGGATCTATTACTTGTAGGTGGAATGCCATCTTATTGTAGTAATGGTTGATCCCTTTTTATTTATTTATTTATTTATTTATTTTTCTTCTATGTAAGCCTAAGGGCACATGTTATAAATTATTGTAATTGAAAAGTTCATCACTGTGCATATGAGAGAAAACATTTATTGCTTAGCTATTTATTCTTGTTTCTGCTTTTATTGTTATGGAAATGGACTATAATTAGGGATTGGATAATGATATTCAAGTAATAAATTTTGGGACATTACAGCACTGCTCGGCTTCCATGGCATTTAGGTAATTTCTTCAGTTTTCTTGCATTTCAGTTATCAAATTTCCACTAACATACTGAAACTTGATACAAGAACTTCCCCACACTGCATCTGAAATACTGCACTTTCATGCTGCATTCATGCTCTATACCTAACTTCAGCATATACTCATTCTCTCCCATACTTGCATCTGATACGCATACTGTGGCTAACATATGACAACTGTCCTTTCAAGTCCCACCCATACTAGGTGTGCTAGCAGAAGCAGCACCAGGACCAGCAGTGCCTCCTTCGGCAGCAGTGAGAGAGAGACAGGCTCTAGCATGCAGCTGAGGCCAAGCTAGGGGCTCCCGAGCTGAGAGTGGTCCTTCAAAGCCTATTCTAGATGATGACGACGCTGAGACTAGCGAGGCTGAGGAGGCGGTGAGTCAGCATGCTGAGTCATCCGAGAGTAGAGACGATGACGCTGGCTCGGGTTCTGAGAGTGGGAATCTTGTCTTGAGGAGGGCCCTAAGGCGAAGAGTGGAGACGACTCTGGTTCAGACTCTGATCCGGATTCAAACAGTGGCACCAATGAAGATAGTGCTGCAGAGTCCTCTCCTCTGAAGAAAAGGATGAAGAGGGCCTCTAGATCCTGATATGGATGGAGCTGATTTTTGTATTTTTGTTTAGTTTCTTTTGGTTAGTAGTGTGAGCACATTGTACAACTTCGGACAACCTTTATTTTAAAAAAAAAAAAAAACTTGTACTGCACCTTTTGTGAAAACAACCATGATCAGAATGAAAACCAAGTTTTTTGAAATAGTTTTGTATTTTGCATCATGTGCACCGCATTGCCTGAAAATGAGATTGAATTTGACATTGAAAATTGAACACTTGTATTGTCTATGATGCAGATCGAATCGGTAACGAACCGACCAATAACTGACATTCAAACAAAGCACTATACAACTCGATAAGCAAAACAACTCGGTAAACAACAAATACAACTCGATGAACTACAAAACAATAACTTGATAGACAAAAAAACAAAAGTACTACTCGCTAAACAAAACAAAACAAGTAGACCTCAACAAACGTGCTAAAGCCCAAAAAGACTCAAAACAGGACTCTAAAACACACAAAACACATGCTTTCAACACTTTCCAGCACAAAGAAGGACAACAGGCTTGGGAAGAAGATTGCCGGCCATAAGAGGTGAATGTCGGCCACTTGCCGGCCATAAATGGTACCTTGCCGACCATCAATGAAGCCTTGCCCGCCATCAATGTGCAGGACCTCCAAATTGTTGATACCTGGCTTCCACTCATTGGCTTATCTTCCACAAAAGGCTGAGCTTCATGATTTCTTCATTTCAGCTACAAATTCTTCACAAATGGAGCCATTCTTTGAAGAAAAACTCTTGAATTGGATTGCAACCTTAGATGGATCGGAAAAGCTGAATTTCCAGGGTTTCGGCATAAATGCACTATTCATTGAGTCATTCTCCACTTTGTTTTTGTTCTTTCATCTTGGTGGCTAAATGTTGGAACCGATCCGCACATCTTTAACCACGGGGACAAGAGATATGCCCAACAATCGAAGAATTTCATGCACTAATGGAATTTTGTGCGATGAGAAATTCTACCTTAGCCCTGTTTTGGTCACATCCAAGCTTTGGGAAGGATGTGTGGGCTCACTTTGCATGAGGCTCGATCATTGGTTCACAATGGAGAACTGGACATCCCCAGTTTAATTCATCGATTTTCTAACGGCCAATGACCGAGGCGATCTTTTTTGGTAGGGTTTTCGACAACACACCCTTTGTTTGTGCATGTTGGCGCATTTTCTCCTTGCCCCTAGTTTCGGAGGGTCCATCATTCAATTGATCAAAGTAGCCCAAGGTTTGAAAGAGGGTAAGAACTGCATTGGTTTGGCGTTGGCTGAGACTTTAATGGGCTTAGATGCTTTTCATCGATGAGAGACAACCAAATTCGCGGGAAGTCCACTACTTCTTTAGGTAATGTTTCCCACCCTTTCTAGTATGTGTTTCTCACATCACTCGGCACTCATGCTCTGTTTTTCTCTCAAAGCCCCTTTCTCACTTTTTTTCTCAACACACACCTCTTTATTCTTTAATCTCTCTTTTCTTTCATCCTTCTCTCGATATGGCTTATGGACAGGTTGAAGTTAGTGGATTCTTGCCCTGCATATTCCGCACAAGGCTATTTCTTTCACCAACGGCTAGTGGATTTCCCAAACGAGGGGTGGTGGTGCCATTGGATGTACAGCAGGTCTACTGTTGACATTGCTTGGCGATGCCCCTGGTTTGATCTGCCCGAGATGGGCTACAGCATGGCTCAGCAACTTGGCATTCAACTAATTGGCTTGACACACTGTGTGTTCTACTTTCCGTTCTGGTTCAGGTATCAGTTCGGACACGACCAGACTTGCCCAGAAGAGGGGGTAGAGTACCTGACTTTATTCCTAATTTGAGGTTCTCAATTGGCTCGATATCCCATTGCGTGGAGGACAAGAGAGCTTCTAGCTCCTGTCCTTGTTTCAACTGCGCATTTTCTGGCAAGTGCCTAACTTGGCTCAAAGATGAGGCACAAACCAGGCCCACTTTAGCATTAGAAGCTTCCACAAGCACAAGCGGGGGACGCCCCAAGTTTATTGCTTTGATCTTACTTTTCAAAAAAAAAAATTTAATGTAATAAAAGCAACTTTGATTTGTATCGAGAGTAGGAAAACTTTGTATTGAAATCAATGAAATTGAAGTTGTGGGCACTGAAAATTTTTCTTTTGGTCCAAAAATTGTCTAAGTTGTAAAAAGATTAATTCGAACAAAATCAACATTTATTAAAACTTTTCAAAACCATTTTCGATAAGGATCATAACTTGACACACATGGAATCTATCCTCGAGATATACAATCCCGAATCCAAAAATGAAAAATTAATTGCCCCTTGACTGAATAGCATTGCTTGTACTTTGTAGTCAACTCTTCTCTCGAGTAAGGATCTGGCAGAAACTTTCAAATAACGAGCAGACAAGGGCGCCTTGATCAAACACATGGACCTGATTGATTTGGAGGTGTTTCGGTGAGCTTGAGAATGAAGTTGCCTCGTATCCCAAAGTTGGGAATCGGGCCTTCGTAGTTCGGTTCAAGTTCACTTTCGGTAATGCGCTCTCCTTTTATGCTATAACTTTTGCCAAGGTAGCGCATACGGGTTTTCAACCTTGTGAGCTCGGTTTTCTTTTTCCAATTTTTTGTGCTCTAACTTTTGCCTAGGTCACCCTTAGAATTTTCGACCTAGCAAGCCTCTCAAGGGTAATATTTCTTTAACTTGTCCATGTTGATTGGTTGGGAAAATTCTAGGCTATCCAGGTCCATAAGAATAATAGCTCCACCCAACCAAATAGTTTTGATAATGTATGGACCAATTCAATTGGGCCTGAACTTGCCCCTAGGGTCATGGATGGGAGCTCGATTGTCTTTCAATACCAAACCCCTTAAGATTCTAAGACTTAACTTTCTTGTTAAAAGCCCTGGCAATCCTACATCGATAACCTTGAACATGGTACAGTGTTTTCAGCCTTCTCTCATGGAACAACATTAGTTTTTTGAACCTGCTCTGCTGCCAATCTGCCTCTGCTATCTAGCACTCAACCATAACCCGCAGCGATAGAACCTTTATTTCAATCGGCAGAACAGCTTCCATCCCATAAACAAGAGAGTAGGGAGTTGCCCCAGTAAATGTCCGAATTGAAGTTCTGTAGCCCCAGAGAGCAAATGGCAATTTGTATGGCAATTTGTCTGGCCAGTCTCTATAGGTCTCAACCATTTTCTGCAAAATGTGCTTGATGTTCTTGTTGGCGGCCTCCATGACTCTATTAGTTCTGGTAGATATGTAGATGACTTATGAAAAGCCACATTGTATTTCTCGAACAAGTCGATCACTTTTTCTTGAAATGGGAGGCATTGTCTGAAATGATCTCATTCAGGACTCCATAACAGCAAATGATGTTATTTCAGATGAACTTAGCCATATGCGCTACTTTAACACTGCATAAGATTGAGTTTCCACCCACTTTGTAAAATAATCAATTGCCACCAAAATATATTCATGCCCATTTGACCATTTCGGTGTAACTGCGCTGATGACGTCGATTCCCAAGACTGAGAAAGGCCATGGTGAAGTCATGTCATACAACTTCGACGGCGGGATATTCATGCGATCTATAAAAATTTGGCATTTGTGGCATCGCCGAACAAAGCTAATACAATCATCCTCCATGGTAGACCAGTAGTAACCTTGCTTGAGAATCTTTCGAGCGAACATTACTCCGTTCATGTGTGCTCCACACTCTCCCCGATGGATGGCCTCCATTAGGTGCTTCGACTCTTATGTGTCAACACACAACTTGTGCATTTCCAGATGACCTCTCTTATATAACTTACCCCCGCTAATGATAAATTGAACGGCCATCCGCCGTATTACCCTTTTATCTTTGGCATTTGCCCCTGGTGGATAAACCTCATTTTCTAAGAAGTTCCAGATATCATAATACTAGGGGTTTTGATCTGGCACTTTATCTATTGCGGCGATAGACTCATAGGCTGGCGTATATCTCTGTTCAATGATGATCGGATGCATCCGAACTCCAAACAGGATGTCTATCATGGAAGACAGAGTTGATAAGGCGTCAGCAATTACTTGAGACAAAACCACGTTCAAGTCACCAATAACGTCCAACGTTTATGCCCCTAGTTTCAGGGCAGCTTCCAAACCAGCAATACATGCTTCATATTTTGCTTCGTTGTTGGATACTTTGAATCAAAGTTTAAAGGCTAAGGGTATATGGGAATTGTTGGGTGCTATTTGCAACATCCCTATCCTATAACTGTATTGGTTAGACGCTCCGTCAAAGTACATTATCCAAATCTCTTCCTCGACCTGTAAAATAGCTTCATCTGGGAACAGGTATTCTACCGCTTTATCCCCTTCCACTGGTTGACCTGCCAGGAACTCTGCTATCGGTCTCCCCTTGACAGACTTAGAGTAACATACTTCAAATCAAATTCGGAGAGAAGAAGTAACCAACAGGCTAGCCTACCCCTAAGTGTTGGTTTCTCGAAAAGATATTTGATAGGATCTAATCTTGAAACCAGAATTACGGAGTGAGCTAACTGGTAATGCTTTAACTTCCTGGTAGCCCATACCAAGGCTAAGCAAGCCTTCTCCACTGGGGTGTAACGGGTCTCATAGTCCAACATTTTCTTGCTCAAATAGTAAATGGCTTTCTTCACCCTATCCTCAGATTCCTAAGCAAGCATGCATCCCATCGTTGTGTCCATTCTTGTGAATCTGAGAATCAACGGCTTCCCCGGCTCTGGCGGCAACAACACGAGTAGGTTTTGAAGGTACTGCTTGATCTGCTTAAAAGCAAACTGACATCGGTCATCCCGTTGGAATTTCTTTCCTTTTTTCAAGAGACCAAATAGTGGTTCACAAGTCAAGGTTAATTTTGAAATAAACCGTCTTATGAATTACACTTTACCCAGAAAGCCTTGCACCTCCTTTTCAGTCATTGATGGTGGAATTTATAGGATGGCCTTGATTTTGGAAGGATCTACCTCGATGCCCCTCTGTGTGATCAAGAAACCCAGCATTTTCCCTACTGTTATGCCAAAAGTGCATACGTGGATTGACTTAACCAATATTCTCTGATCCGTTGAAAGAATTTCTTCAAGGCGGTGTAGTGGCCCTCTTTTTCCTTGGACTTGACAATCATGTCGTCCACGTACACCTCAACCTCTTTGTGGATCATATCATGTAGAATTGTGGTTGCAGCCCATTGATAGGTAGCCCCAGCATTCTTTAACCAAAATAACATCACCTTGTAGTAGTAGGTTCCCCACGGTGTGGTGAAAGCGGTTTTCTCTCTGTCTTCGGGTGCCATCAGAATCGGTTATGCAGAAAAATCCATCCATGAAGGAGAGCAACGCATGGCCTGCGGTGAAGTCCACTAGTTCATCGATGTGCAGTAGAGGAAAGTCGTCCTTCTGACTGGCTCTGTTCAGATCTTTGAAATCCACACACACCCGAATTCTGCCATCTTTTTTCGGCACTGGAACAATGTTGGCCAACCAAGTTGGATACTTAGATACTAGCAAAAATCTTGTGTCCATCTGCTTGGTGACCTCCTCCTTAATCTTCAAGGCTCAATCCGGGCGTATTCTCTGAAGCTTCTGCTTGATGGGTCGAGCCTCAGGGTCAAGAGGGATCCGATGCTGTACAATTTCAAGATCGATTATAGGCATGTCTTCGTAAGACCATGCAAAAACATCTTTGAAATCTTTTAATAAAGCGACTAAGCGCTCGCGCTTCTCCGAAGACAACGTGGACCCGATCTAGACCAAACGCGGATCCTTCTCAGTACCCACATTAATTGAAATGATTTCATCAATGAGGGGTTTTACAAACCTCTCCTCCTCTCGATCAATCAAATGTTTCAAAACTAGAGGAATGCCTTCCTCGTTGTTTTCATCGAAATTTTAAAAATCATGATCAATGCAATAAACAAGAGACACAGAGAAGTACTCAGAATCTACGGTGGCATTCTTATTCAAACAGTCCAGCTCATCCAATTCCTCGGTTATAACCGACTCAAAAGAAAAGGAAAAGGACAACATGGACGAAACTTCGACATCTGGGTTATCAACCCCAAGAATATCGAACTTAGACTCAGAGGAACTGGAATCTGATTTTGACTCCATAGACTCTGTGGAATCAGATTCCGACTCACTACCTGACTCAGAACTACTGGATAGGAAGCCCTCCTCCAGCTACTAAGTAAAGGACGATGCGTTAGATGCATCCAAGATACCACTGGAAGGGTTCACACCTGGTTGGTCTCCGATCATGGAAACGGTTAGGTCATCCCCCAAGCTCTCTAAGTTGATCTGAGGATCCGAAAGAAGACATGCCAGTACTGCTCTTATCTCAAGTTCACTATTATTGGAATCACTTTCTGTACTCTTTGCAGCCTCAGTAGTTGGTTCAATTTGTTCGTCTGTGTCACTCTCTTGCAGCTGCAAGTCGAAGAAAATCTCAAAGACGGGAACTCGCTACTTCTCAGAGTTGAACTAGGTTTCAGGGAAACCATAAAATGGGAAGTCTTCCCCCTCCCGAACAAAATAACCATTCAGGGTTCCCCGGATAGTAGTGCTTTCCAGTTTGCTTTGCTCTAGCCCTTCCGGTCGTTTCTTTCCCTTTCCTCACCCAATCCTCTTTAGTGGGCGCATAGCCAAGACCAAAGGCATATGGGTTATGTGGCACATCGGCCAATGTAGTAGCATCTTTCCGGCCACTTCTACCTAATCCCATTCTGGGCATGTGCTGTAACTTGTTCATGAAGTATACAGATTAGGCGCTGACATAGAAGCCCTCATCGTGACGAGGATATTCTGCACCACCCGGGCCTCAGCCAAGGTAAACCCCGAAATGAAAACATCCTCTTCGCCATGTACAATCTCCAGCACAGGCGTAGTGACCTCTGGTGGAGGATTTATAGATGAATTCCCAAAGACTATGGTCACCCCTTTTCTATAAGGGTACTTTAGCCTTTGGTGGAGGGTGGAAGAAATAGCTCTTACTTGGTGTAGCTAAGATCGCCCAAGTAGTAGGTTGAAAGTGGCTGGAACATCCAAGACGTGAAATTCAATATCCTGTTGAGCGGGTCCAACCTGCACTCTAATCTGCACTGTTCCCATCACCTCTCTGCTTGTATTGTCAGATGCCCAGATCATCTAGGCTGTAGGTACAAAATCGGTCGATTTCAGGCCAATAGCGTAAGCCGTGCGGCATGGACAGACGTTGATTGCTGACCCAGTGTCGACTAATATGACTGGCACCCACTTTTCCGACACTTTACAGATATGTATAGAGGCTTGTGTGCAGAGCCTTCTAGCGGTAATTCCTTATCTAAAAGGTCAAAGTTGGCGCAGCGCCTCCTGGGAAGACTAATCCCACCAGTTGTTCTGGGGTAGTCTCAATGAACAACTTGGCTTTATCCATCGTTGTCAGTACAGCCTGTCTATGCACTCACGAAGCCATAAGTAGCCCCCAGATAGATATGTTAGCTTGAATCTTCTTCAACTGTTTCAGCACAGCCTCTTCCTCTAACTGTTTTTCCTTCTGTTTCTCTACATTTTTGTCATTCCCAAATGCCTCGGGTTGGTCGAGATCACGAAGGTTTGAAATATCGGCCACTTTTGTCATGTGGTCAACTTCTTCCACATACCGTATTGTTAGGAAGGCCTTCACCCCAATCCTCATCAGTGTGGGCAAGACGCAAATCATCATCTTCCCACCACATACCTTCGGCAACCGACAAGCAATTGTCCAGTTCCGGTCTAAGTGTTCCCTCAGCTGAAACATTCCCCATGGGGTGTTAAGCTATTCCAACTTTCTGATCACTTTCACTCATTTCTTTTTCCAAGCCACTCCAGCATAGCTTCTTGTTCTGTATGTACAGTGCTAACAATGCCCAGTTCCTGAGCCAATTGTTCTTTACCAGTGCTTTCTGGTAGTTTACCCTTCCTCTCGGCCGTTCCGGCCATTGTTACGGTTCCCGCTTTCTGTTCTCCAAGCTTTGATTCAGTTCCCTCATCTATATCTGGTTCATCACTTAGCCACCTAGAATTGTCTGTTGACACATTCAAATCAAACCAATTAATATGCACGTCTCCTTGATCTTGCTCATCGAAGAACTGCAAATTATCCAAATCCTCCTCCAGGTCGGCTAGATCATCTAATCCCTGGCTTGGCCCATCTTCTCGGACTACACTAACCTCCATCCCAGTTGCCAAGACCACTTCCGGCTTATCTTGGTTGATTGGCACAATATAGCAGCTCGGGTTATACACCTCCTCAATTAAGTCCTCAGAGCCCTCAGGCAATGGACTAACATTCTCCACCAAGGCTGACTTCCCTTCTTCTTCCACTGTCACCACCACGAGTTTAGTTTGGATTGTTGACATGTTCATCATGCACAAGTCTATGCTCTCAGGGATGAACAACGCCGGTTTAGGTAGGTGGGCAGGGGTGATATATATACTGGGGTCATAAGGGACGGCCAGTGTCTAGATGAGGTTTATTTACCGGGGTGGAGGGGTTTGGTTATGTGGTGAGAGAGGATTTGTAGTGACGTTGGGTTTTTTAGGAGGTGCTATCACCTTATTGTCAATGAGATCTTAAATCTCATAACGCAGTCTGTAGCACTGATCAGTGTCATGACCATACTGTTGGTGAAAAGCACAGTGTTTGGCCGGGTTATGTTTAGGTGGGAGGAGATCGGGCAATGGGCGTTGTTCTAACGGTTTAAGATGCCCTTTTTTGATTAGGACCCTCAAGGTTGCAAATAAGGACATATAGAGTAGGGTGAAGACCCTCTAGCCCCAGGTCCAATGGCTTGAGGTTTGTGAGGTTATGTTGGATGTACCAGTAAAGGGGTTGGCAGTCTTGGGTGTGGTGGTTACCATGCTCGCATCCGAAGGCCATGCAGCTGCGCTACCGCTAGTAGTCACATTAGAACTACGTGTGAAAGCCCTTTTGGGCTGCTCTTTCTCATCATTTATCAACCCTTGTCTCATTGCATCCTCAATGTGAGCTCTTATCTCATGGAGATCAACGAAAGTGAACAAGGGCAAGACAATCATTTTCTGCAGCAATTTCCCCTGCAGGTTGCGGATGATCATTCTGATCTGATCTTTTTCGAATGGCTGGGTAGTCATCATAGAAGCCTTAGCCCTCCATCGAGTCACAAAATCCGAGAAACCCTCATTTGGTTCTTGGCAGGTCGCTTCAAGATCACGAGTAATGACCTCGATCTGAGTATTGTAGGAGTACTGCACTACAAAGGCCTCGGCCATTTCATCACAATTCCTCTTCACAAAGCCAGCTTGGCATACCAAATGGCCGCTATACCCGACAGGGTCCGACCAAAAAGCAATAGTTTCTGCAGTCTGGAAAGACCCATTGGTCGTAGGATATCTGAAAATAACTGTAGATAGACCATAGGATCCTCGGAACCATCAAACCGGTCTATGTGCGACATCTTAAATCTGTCTGGCAAAGTCATTGTCAAGTTAGTATAGCCATCCTCAATATCAGGGATTGAATTCACGCCCTGCACCCGTTTGAAAAGCTTTTCTAGCTTGCTGACCTTCAATGTAGTAGGGTCAACCTCGAATTCAAACGGCGCCTATGTTTGATAAATTGGTGCCTTGGAGGTCTGAGGTGGGATCGAATCTGCTTGAATGCCCACATTTTCTTGGACATTAATTGTGACCCCGGGTGCCGGAATTCCTGCTGGGGGTGCATAGGATGCAGAGGCTATTGTCGGTTGATTTTGTTGTTGCTGAAGCCTATCTATCAATTCTGTTTCACGGGCTGCGATCTCAGCTTGACGGGCTGTGACCTCAGCTTGGCGGGCAGCGTCTGATTAATTAAATTACAACACCAATGCGAATAAACTAAGCATGTAAAACATTAAACTATGTTGCCACTGCTCTGCCTTAGGAAGTGGAAAATGTAAATGCCCGGTTCTCACTCGGGAAGACCACTATTTTGCTCTTGAGAGTCTCTGTTTGCAGGATTGAGCATACTTCAGAATCTTTTTACTTCACCTTACCAAGTGTTCTCTGAGGCTTGCATTAGTAGCATGTCGGCCATCTGTTGGCCAAAAATGTGTACTGTCGACTAGAAATGATGCTTGGAAGCTAAGCCCTTTGGTGGTGCATTGCGACCAGCGATGCATTAGATCACTTTTTTTTTTTTGATCGGCAAAACGAATAAGCTTTATTGATGAAAATATAGTACAAAGTGCAAGATAAAATACATCAATAAAGAAAGGCGAGCGCAAAAGCATCACATTGAGCTCAATCATCCCAACCAGGTTGGCACAAAGGAGCCCAACCTATCATTTGCTAACGCCACCAAGGTTGGTGAGCAACCAACGAACAAGCGAGAAAAGAAAGGCGGAAGCAAAAACACCCTTTGCATCGATCTGAAGGCTGCTGCAAGGCCAGCAGATAGAGCAACCACGGATAGACCATACGCCTGCTGAGATAGAACAACAACACGAGTAGCCGATTAGCTGATCCATCCACACTGCAACCACACATCCACGGGCAAACACTCTAATGCATTGGCTGACTTCATGCAGCAGTTTTGACTCAAGTTGGACCCTTACTGATGATGGAAAATAGCAACAAAAACACAGCAACAGATACACCAATGCGGCAGATGCATAGCCACTCTGCTGCTGCCTTGGGACTCTGATCAACACCTTAAGCTCCCGACCTAAAACATACATCCTCTCAGCAGCCTCCTTCCTGAACCTTAGACACCTTCCTTCTGACAAAAACTCCACCGGGCTGACATATTTGCTACAACAGCAGATTAGCAACACTCACCCCTTTTCAATGCAGCAGAAGCAGTCAACCGGACCAACAATTAACAGCAGCAGAGCAAACAATGACCTATGTCATGCAACCTCTCACCTTTGGACAACATAAACACCCAAGGAATCCAGAACAGAACAGAACAACCCCAACACTGAGTTGGAGTAGCAATCTGCACTTTTAGAGCCACCAAAAGTGCAGATGTGTGCAGCATACCCACACCTTCAGCAGACACCAAGACTATGCAACCTCAAACTGATTGCCATCCTCAACCTGGACTCTGAACCCACCCAACCCAAAGCAAACACTCCATCCATCTGCAAACAGAACAGAGCAGGTTCACACATGCAGAAACAGCTCAGCTTCAGTCCAAATCAGGCCCAAAAAGCTAAATCCATATCCTTAAACTAGATCATGATGACTTGCTGCGAAGCGAAGCAAAACCGACAATCGGACGGATGTTGAACTTGGCTGCGAGAAACCTGACATTTCAACCGGACCCAATCGGCCCTCGGGCAAAAATCTAACTGCTTGAGATTATACACAAAGTCATTAATTGAGTAATCTGAGAGGGGTTAGAAGTTGACCCATATAGCAACCCTAGCCTTGATTGAATCACATAGCCCTTCAAAATTCACCGTGAGCCCTTAAAAATGCTTTCATTCCTCTGCTTCCAAATAGACGAGCACGCCAATGGTATAGCTTTCGAGATGGATAACTCCTTTTTATTTAGTTTTAGACCAATCCACCTTTGCAACAATCCGGACACGGATCGAGGCATTACCTAATAAACTCCCCACCAATTGATAATATTTGACCAAATCCTCCAAATAAATGGGCAAGGCAATGACACATGATTTATATCCTCTACTTCATCCTGCAAAAAATACGGTTAATGTAAAGCGGCGAGAAAGGATACCTAGTCTTTGAAGATAGTGGCGGTCTTAATTCTTTCTTTCCATGCTAACTTGACCAAAGAAGCGCACCTTAGGTGGAGCCTAATTCTTCCATATATACCCTACTACGTTCTTTGCTAGCTTCAGCAGATCTTGCCTCCACTTATAAACGAAGAGGCAGAAAAACCCCGAATTTTACGCATTCCAATTCAACTTTGTCCACCATCCCATCCCGAATAATTGGAGCATTGAGAAGCATTATTTTCCGCCTCAAATCTTCTAGTTCCCACTTTGAAACAAATCTCTCTGAGCCGACTTCCACTCATCATTTCCATTTCTTCTCTTGCTTAACATTTCCTGATTCATCTTTGTCAATGGACCACAGTATAATCTTGGAAATTCATCTTTAAGACATCGTTACCAACCCAATTATGACACGAGAACTTGATGTTTCTTCCATTACCAACAATAAGGAGATATTGTTTTTGAAGAATTCCACCAAGCGAGGCCAATGGGCAGCAATCCCTGAATATCTCTCGGACCCGGAGATAACCTTGGACCCTCGGCGGTAGTGGCCACCAACCCTCCAACCTCACCATATTTCTTGCAAATTACTCGTTTCGAAGCTTGTCGGTTTGGATCCAAATCTCCACCACCACTTCAAGAGAAGACAAGCATTCATAAGCCTCACTTTTCTTATACCTAAACCCCCAGAACTTTTGCTTTGTGTTACTTCCCCCCATTTTACTAGATGAATTTTTCTTCTTAGAGCATCACCTCTCCATAAGAATCTGGACTAGATTTTTTCAATCTCCTTAGCAAGCCCTTCAGGCATCTTGAACAAAGATAGATAATATGTTGGTAAGGATGAAAGCACAGACTTAATCATAGTCAGCCTACCAGCAAAAGATAAGAACCTCCTTTTCCAAGAAGCCAACTTCTAGTTAACTTTATCAATTATTGGTTTCCAAGTCCGTCTTCTCCTTGGGTTACCCCCCAAGGGCATACCCAAATACTTTAAAGGCAAACTTTGATGAGCACAATTCAACATGGAGGCATATTCTTTAGATAGCTCATTTGTAAGCCCAATCCCACACACCACACTTTTATAGTAATTTATCTTGACCAGTGAGTGAAGCTGTAACATGCAGGGGGTACCAGCGTTAAGCGATTCAGACTCCCGAGATCTCTTTGATCTCAAGTTTCACGAGTGCAATGTGAACCGTAGATGAGAGTCCATATTTTGCAACTTTTATTGAAAATCCATTTTATTGCAATTTTGTCAAAAATGGACTGCGTCATCAGATCTCAGAGTCGCCACCTAATATTTTGGGAAATTAGGAAACACATGACTCGGTGCCAAGGCCCTTTGTTAAATGCGTAACCAAGGATGCTTGGCTCGGAACCTTAGGTATGAGAGGGGAAGGTCAATAATGAGCACCCCCGCTCACCCGATCAAAAGATCGGCCTCTACTAAACCATGATATGACTTATTTTCTTTATATGTTTATGTTCTGATTAGTTAATAAATCCTAAAATTTACTATGTGAAGCATACAAGTATAGACTATGCCATTCATTTTGGAACAATTTGATATCATGCATTTTGAAAGAGTTTTGACGATGTACAACCCAAATAAATTGAGTTTACAAGCATGAAAAATCAACATCATTCCAAATTAAGCGACACAACCTCCATCCTTTGGCATTCATAGAGTTATATCACATAAGCAAATAGCCTCATGGTAGAATACTAGACATAGTAAGAAAAACACACACAAGCGGGATGCTAAAGCATAAAAACTCACAGATTGGCGTCCCTCAAGCGACTACAAAACAAAGTTAGTAAAATATGCATGATCTTATATCTGAATCCTAATGCAATTCACTCATGAGATGCAACTAAAGATTAGCTTCTAAGATATGACATGTGAATCATCTCAAGAACATGAGGTGGCGCACATAATCACATAGAAATTGATTAAATCACAAATGCAAACTTAGCGAATCAAGATGCATGAAACATGGATGCAAAGCATGAATATGATGAAAAATAAATATGATATTTATGTACAAATAAGGAAAGTAAGTAAAAAGAATGGGATAGAAAGAAGAAGGGTGGGGATTATTACAACACTTTCATATTACAAATCCAAATTAGAGGGATGAGGAGAATATTACATCAAAATAAAAACCTCACAAAACACTCAAAATAAAAATAAATAAAATAAAAAGCTTCATGTTCTTTGGAATAATCGGCGGAAATTAGTCAACATTGGGAGATTCGCCATCTTGTTAGAAGAAGCTAACCAACAAGCCAAATAGGTCGGCTGCCAACCAGGCCAAGCAAAACTGGCTTGTTCTTGAAACCAAGAAAAGGCACAAACAAAAAAATATGTAGGTGGCTCAACTAACCACTACCAATTAGATTAAAAAAAAAACAAGAAAACAAATATAAAATAAAATAAAAAGTGCAAACTTACAACATAAACTTAAAACAATAAAACAAATATAAGATAGAACATGCAAGATTACAACAAAACTAATATGAGACTAATACAAAAAATAAAAATAAATATGAGGTAGAACATGCAAGATTACAACAAAACTAATATGAGACTAATACAAAAAAATAAAAATAAATATGAGGTAGAACATGCAAGATTACAACAAAACTAATATGAGACTAATACAAGAAAAAAAATAAAAATAAATATGAGGTAGAACATACAAGATTACAACAAAACTAATATGAAATTAAAACATGCGAATAAAAATAAATAAATAAATAAATAAGTATAAGCTAAACAAACCACTAGGATTATAACAACACACTATGAAATATAAAGCAAGAAAATAAATATGAGATATAAAATATAAGAAAATGAAAGACTAAAACTTCACCTTTGAAAGAAAGATTGAACTTCTTGATTCCCAAACTTCCTCTTGATCACCCTCAAGTGTAGGAAGTGTGTTCTCAAATTCTCAATTCGAAATTATGGAGTTTATGGTATGGAAAGTGGCTAACTCTCTAGTTTTTCTCACTTTCAATCACTAAGCACTCTTCCTTATGATCAAGGCAATTGATCTTTAGCTATATCAGAATTTTTAGAGTGGTTTTGGTGTATGGAAATGAGGAATTTCAGTAGCTATGGAAGGTATGGGGTGTATATGGAAGATGGGAGTGTGTTTAGCTCAAAAACTCAATTTTTCTCCCTTCCTCTTTTCTCTAGCTCAAATGTTCTCTCCTTAATCTATTCTCCTCCTCCTTTCAACAATCAGATGTATACTTATATGCTAAGCAAGTGGAGAAATGGTGGAGGATATGGTGGAAGACAAGATAGAGCATAAATGAAGGTAATGGAGCTAATGGAACACTAATGGAGCTAATGGGAGCAAAAATGGAGCATTATCTTCAATGGAGCAAACACTAGGTAATGGGGGATGAGTATACATGCATTGGAGCATATTTGGGTTAGAAAAACGGATCTATGGGTTGTCCCAACCGAACCAAAAAAAAGAAAAATGGGCTATTGTTGTTTTGGGCCGAGTCAACAAAATCTGCTTTTAAGTCTAACTTCAAATGGGCATATCTCCTCCATATGGACTTGGTTTTAGGTGGTTCTTGGGTCCAAATTGAAGCCTCAGAAGTCTACTTTCCAATGGTGGTGGCCTCATATTTAAATTCCAAGTGTACAAAGAGATATACCTAATTTAGTAAAGGCTGTCTCGGGCTGGGTCAACAAAATCTGCTTTGAATCTCAACTTCAAATAGGCATATCTCCCTTATTTGGACTTGGTCTAAGGTGGTTCTTGGGTCTAAATTGAAGCCCCAGAAATCTACTTTCCAATGGTGGTGGCCTCACATTTAAATTCCAAGTGTACAAAGAGAAATGCCTAATTTAGTGAAGGCTGCTCATTTCCTTCTTAATGATTTGATACTCATTCTTTTCCTAAACCAGTTTTCTTTCATCCCCTCCTATTTCCTTTAACTCCAAACCTATAAAGAAGATGTTTTTAAATATTTTTCAAAAAAAGTTCACCTCCCTTCCATTTATTTCCACTTTGTCCTTACTCGGTTTACTGAAAAGTGCAACATTTTAATCGAAATGGGAGCCTCGGACATTGTAGAAACATTTAAAAAAAAAAAACATATTTTGAAAAGAGGGTTTTAAGGTCTAAAATAGTTTGGCCAAAAAATGGGTGAAGGTTGGGATTAAAACTTAAATTCCATCTTTCATACTGAGAATTTTGTGAGAAACACATTCTAATTGTCATCATCGGGTAATCAAAAGAAAGCGCCCAAGTCTTAGGGCGGTCAAAGCAGGGTGTCTCTGATTGCCCCTCTTTGACAAAGCTCAAAGTCATTTCATGGCGTGAGTGAATATCAAAGCCCAAAACGACCCTTTGACAAGGCCATAAGACTTGGGCAAACAAACAACATGTAATGCAAGTGGTTGAACGAAGGTTGCCTCGTATCCTTTGCAAGGAATCAAACCGGCGTAGTTGAGGCGAGAATGCAAGTGATATGCTTAAAATGTAGTTTGAAAGTTGGACTTACAAGCTTCGCGAAGCCGGTTTGTTTGGAAATTCATGGTTTATGCAAGAGAGGCAAGACCTCAACCAGGAGTAATCAACATCCTTACACGTCTCATGCGTAAGGAGGAAAGATGCTGTAAATGGCGAGCCTTTTGATGTTTTTAACCGAGTGAATCAACAACCTAACACGTCTCACGCGAGAGGAGAAGGGGTGGTGTAAACAGACAGGCGCACCTGCTATTTTTTAACCGATTTGGGTGGCCATGGATGCCGCGTTTCTGATCATATTTACAACTTTCCCTATTCTCCAACGAGGTGACAGACTAGGTTGATTCAGTATCCAGAATTGAGGCGCATACAAGCTACCTCAACCTATGGGGCTGCCATACAGATTTCAAGCCGGGGATACACCCCTGGGTATTTAAACCAGACTTTCATCTCCGAAATCCTGAACCTTTTGCGTTCTAGGTCTCGGCCATTCGAACTCTAGTTTCCACCGTCGCAGTTGGTCGCCTAGGAACTCATTGCAATCACAGGCAGGTGGCTATACCAGACCACCTAGAGTCGTTCGAGCACGACAAACACCAAAGGAATTGTACCTTTATGGGATTTAAGGTCTCCTAGACCGGGAGTGCTCAAGACAGTGCGAGTGGAGGGTGCACAAGACAGTGCAATGCCCAAAGCAGGGCGCTTGAAGTGGATGCACAAAGCAGTGCGGTGCCCAAAGCAGGGCGATTGAAATGGATGCACAAAGCAGTGCGGTGCCCAAAGTAGGGAGATTGAAATTGATGCACAAAGCAGTGCGGTGCCCAAAGCAGGGCAATTGAAATTGATGCACAAAGTAGTGCGGTGCCCAAAGCAGGGCGATTGATATTGATGCACAAAGTAGTGCGGCGCCCAAAGCAGGGCGATTGATATTGATGCACAAAGTAGTGCGGTGCCCAAAGCAGGGCAATTGAATTTGATGCACAAAACAGTGCGGTGCCCAAAGCAGGGCGATTGATATTGATGCACAAAGCAGTGCGATTGATATTGATGCACGCGGTCACGGTGCCAAGCGGATTGAATTTGATGCACGCGGTCACGGTGCCCAAAGGCGATTGAATTTGATGCACAAGCGGTCACGGTGCCCGAAGCGATTGAAATTGATGCACAAAGCGACGGTGCCCAGCGGGCGATTGATATTGATGCTGCGGTCACGGTGCCAGCGAAGCGATTGAAATTGATGCATGCAGCGGTGCCGCGAAGCGATTGAAATTGATGCACGCGATGCGGTGCCCATGAGCGATTGAAATTGATGCACAAAGTAGTCACGGTGCCCATGCGAGGCGGTTGAATTTGATACACGCGGCGGTGCCCAGCGGCGATTAAAATTGATGCACAAGCGATGCGGTGCCCAAAGCGAGCGATTGAATTGATGCACAGCGTTGGGGTGCCCAGCGGTGATTGAAATTGATGCACCAATGCGGTGCCATGAGGCGATTGAATTGATGCACAAGCGGATGCGATTGCCCAAAGCGGTTGAAATTGATGCACAAGCGGTCACGGTGCCCAGCGGCGATTGAATTTGATGCACAAGCGATGCGGTGCCCAAAGCGATTGAAATTGATGCACAAAGCGATGCGGTGCCCAAAGCGATTGAAATTGATGCACAAAGCGGTCGCGGTGCCCGAAGGCGATTGATATTGATGCACAAAGCGATGCGGTGCCCAGCGGGGCGATTGAAATTGATGCACAAATCGCGGTGCCCAAAGTAGAGGCGATTGAAATTGATGCACAAAGCGGCGGTGCCAAGCGAGCGGTTGAAATTGATGCACAAAGCGGTCACGGTGCCCAAAGGCGATTGAAATTGATGCACAAAGGAGGTGCCCAAAGCGAGACTCTTGATATTGATGCACAAGCGGCGGTGCCCAAAGTAGGGCGATTGAAATTGATGCACAAGCGCGGTGCCCAAAGCGAAGCGATTGAATGGCCTAACCAGGCGTATCTCAGCGTAGTTTTATACGAAGAAAGGAAGGTTTTAACCAAGGAGAAAATGACAATGGTGAAATTGAATGATTTTTTTTTTTTTTTGAGTCTCTGTCGGGATGTCCTCCCATTGTAATAAAAGTTTCTCTTTTTTGTTTTTGCTTATCAATGGCATGACTGGCATATCACTTTGAGTTTGAAAATACTTTTGTTTGATCGAATTTGAGATTGATTGAAATTTGAACTCTGAATTGGACATTGATCCACACTGACCTGAATAAAAAAATGACTTAACGAAAGAAGAACGAAGCCAAAATAATCCAAACACACTTCTATCTGTTGTTGGTATAAAATACACTAAGCGGTATGAATACCTGCGATATACCTTGGTGGTATGAATACTACGGTGGTATAAATACATCTGGTGGTATGAAGACACTGCTTGATGTACATTGTGAGTTGACTCGGCGGGGAGAAGATAGAATCACTAACTCAACTATACCCTAATTCATTGCCTTGAAATTTTTTTCTTTTTTCTTGATTTTTTTTTTTTGTAAAAATGTTGTGATCAACATGAAATTAGATTAGCATACTTATTCCATTTTACTTTTTGAAATCCGTAAGCTAAGCTGTGAGCACTGAAAATTTTCCCTTTTCAAATCCAAAGAGTGGTCCAAGTTTTGCAAAATGGAACAATTTTCGAGAAAAATTAGTCAGCTTCATTCAAATTAATCAAAACCTATTTTTGCAAATGGCCACTACTTAACTAACCTGGAATCAATCAATGAGGTGCATAGCCCCAAGCCAAATAATCAATGGTGATAACTGAACCAAGCCAATCTGAATCGAATGAAGCCGAGAACTGAACCGAATCGAACTGAGCCGAACCGAACTGGAGCCAAAATTAATCGAACCAACTGAATTGACCAGACCGAAGACAAACCAAGAAAATCACGAGATAGGACAACCAAGTCGACTAAAGATACACCAATCAAACATGGACGCAATGAATGAGTTGAAAATTTATTGGGGCCGAACTTCAAGATGAAGCTACCTACGTATCCCAAAGATAGGAATCAGGCCATCGTAGTTCAGGCTAAGGTTCACTCGGGTATTGATACTCTCCTTTTGTGCTCTAACTTTTGCCAAAGCCGCCCTTTCGGGTTTTCAACCTTGCGAGCTTTTGATTTTTTTGATTTTGATTTTGATTTTTTTTTTCTTTTGGGTTTCTATTTTTTTTTTTTGTTTTTCTGCTCTAACTTTTGCCTGGGTCGCCCTTCCGGGTTTTCAACCCAGCGAGCCTCTCAAGGGTTACTTTAACTTGTCCATGTTGATTGTGGAATCTCTAAGCCAACTATAAGAACAACTGCTACACTTGACCGGTAGATATGATGATGTAGGGACTAGGTTGAATTGGGTATGAATTTGCCCCTAGTGTTGCCCATAGTGTAGTGGATAGGAACTCGACTGTCATTCAATAATAAAATTCATTCTCTCAAATTCTGGGTTTTGCCTTTCTAGGCGGTCTTCATTGGGAAATGATTCAGTTTTAACTCTTTGATCACATCCAATCTTTTGCCCCTAGTTCAAGGACTGCTTCAAATCTTAAATCACATCTGACCTTCTTGCCCCTAGTTCAAGGGTTGTTTCCAATCTGAATCACAAGCCCTACATAGTTTTGGCTAAGGTTCACTCGGGTATTGACACTCTCCTTTTACGCTCTAACTTTTGCCAAAGCCGCCCTTTTGGGTTTTCAACCTTGCGAGCTTTTCATTTTTCTGTTTATTATTTTTTTCTTTTTGTGCTCTAACTTTTGCAGGTGCCCTTAGGGTTTCGGCCTGAGCCTCTCAAGGTGGTACCTTATTGCCCTAATTCAAGGGCTACCTCCATTTGACTATGCAAGCCTCACACTTTTGCCCCTAGTTCAAGGGCCGTTTCAAATCGAAATCACATTCGACCTTATTGCCCTAGTTGAAGGGTTGCCTTCATTTGAATCATATCATGGCCCTTAGTTCAAGGGCTATTTCCAATCTGGATCACATCATTGCCCCTAGTTCAAGATTTGTTTCCAATTTAGCTATACAAGCCTTACACTTTGGTTGATCATTGACTATTTTGAATCATGGTTTGAAAGCTACGGTCGGACCTTGAGTCAAGAGGGATCTATCTTTGCATAATTAATTCCACGCTTTGTCTTTGTAGGACCACGCAAAAATAGTTTTTGAAATCTTTTCACAAAGTGACTAATCACTCGTACTTTAACGAAGATAAGATAGAACCAATTTGGGCCAAGCCAGGATCCTTCTCAGTACCCACATTAACAAAAATGATTCTATTCATCGAAGGCTTAGCACACCTCTCTTCCTCTAAGTTGATCAAAATTTGCAAATCCCGAAGAAATTCTTCCTCTTCGTTTTTATCAGAGTTTTGGAAAAAGTTTTGAAAAACTTTGGTCAATGCAATGATGTAAAGGCACAAAAAAGTAGGCAGACTCTATGGCATTTTGTTTTTTTTTTATTTTTCTGTTTATTGAAAAGAGACTATGACTCAGCAATGACAACAGACTCAAAAGAAAATGACAAAGAAGACCTAGACAGGACAGAAATGTCTAGGTTAGCACTCTCGAAATCAACAGACTCTGACTCACTAGAATGACTCGGGTCTGATTCCAAAACTTGGTGGAATCAAACTTAGACTCAATACTCAATTCAGAACTCAAAACAAAACCATTCTCAAATTGCTAGTCAACGTGTGGGCCAGCCACAACATTCAAAATAAAGCTCGTGCAATCAACAGGTGGTCACTCCCCAATCACAGAGACGGCACATTTTTTTATTTTTTTTTTATTTTTTTATTTTTTGATTTTATGTTTTTGTTATTTTTTTTTTGTTTTTGAAGTAATGGTGCTAAACTGAACAACCTAAACCACTTATTCGAATTTGAGAACCCCTGTATAGATCCAATACATTGCATATAACACATAGCAGGAAGAGAACAAACACCCCTATGGAGGGTAGGGTTATCCTGTCCTAACTTTTGAAATGATCTAGGGTTCACTATTCAAACAAGCGGTATCATACATCCTAAAAATGGGAAAGCATCCTGTCCTAATTTGAAAGGTACTATAGCTCACTATATGTACAAGGTTAGCTCTATCCTAGGGGTTGAAGTCAAGGTGACGTTACCAAAGAATCCTTTGGGTCATAACCAATAAAGATCCGGGAAATCGAAGAGTCAAATAGCCTCTCTTGGTCGAGAACCTTAGATAGCGAGCTAGGCGAGAAAAGCTACCCTTTTGACAAATCTCAAAGGTTACAACACAAGGCCTCTAAAGTAGCGTAAAGATAGGTGTAGTGTCACAAAAAGTATGCATGTGCTCCCACCGATATCGGGCAACCTGGCAACTTTAAGCGCGCAATGCATGCAATGTAATGCAATAAACATATAATTGAAAATAAAAGTCATATCATGGAGTTAGTCAAGGTTTCATAAATCCCGAGTGCTTGAACATGCGGGGGTACCAGCGTTAAGCGATTCGGACTCGAGATCTCTTTGATCTTAAGTTTCACGAGTGCAATGTGAAGCGTAGATGAGAATCCATATTGGCAACTTTTATTGAAAATCCATTTTATTGCAATTTTGTCAAAAATGGTGCGTCATCGGATCTCGAGTAAGCCACCTAATATTTTGGGAAATTAGAAACCCATGACTCGGTGCCAGGCCCTTGTTAAGTCGTAACCAAGGATGCTTGGCTCGGAACCTTAGGTATGAGAGGGAAGGTCAATAATGAGCACCCGCTCACCGATCAAAGATCGGCCTCTACTAAACCATGATATGACTTTTATTTTCTTTATATGTTTATGTTACGATTAGTTAATAAATCCTAAAATTTACTATGTGAAGCATACAAGTATAGACTATGCCATTCATTTTGGAACAATTTGATATCATGCATTTTGAAAGAGTTTTGACGATGTACAACCCAAATAAATTGAGTTTACAAGCATGAAAAATCAACATCATTCCAAATTAAGCGACACAACCTCCATCCTTGGCATTCATAGAGTTATATCACATAAGCAAATAGCCTCATGGTAGAATGCTAGACATAGTAAGAAAAACACACACAAGCGGGATGCTAAAGCATAAAAACTCACAGATTTGGCGTCCCTCGAGCGACTACAAAACAAAGTTAGTAAAATATGCATGATCTTATATCTGAGAATCCTAATGCAATTCACTCATGAGATGCAACTAAAGATTAAACTTCTAAGATATGACATGTGAATCATTTCAAGAACATGAAGTAGCGCACATAATCACATAGAAATTGATTAAATCACAAATGCAAACTTAGCGAATCAAGATGCATGAAACATGGATGCAAAGCATGAATATGATGAAAAATAAATATGATATTTATGTACAAATAAGAAAAGTAAGTAAAAAGAATGGGATAGAAAAGAAAGAAGGGTGGGGATTATTACAAGACTTTCATATTACAAATCCAAATTAGAGAGGGATGAGGAGAATATTACATCAAAATAAAAACCTCACAAAACACTCAAAATAAAAAATAAATAAAATAAAAGCTTCATGTTCTTTGGAATCGTCGGCGGAAATTAGTCAACATTGGGAGATTCGCCATCTTGTTAGGAAGAAGCTAACCGACCGCCAAATAGATCGGCCGACCAACTAGGCCAAGCAAAACGGCTTGTTCTTGAAACCAAGAAAAAGGCACAAACAAAAAATATGTAGGTGGCTCAACTAACCACTACCAATTAGATTAAAAAAAAAACAAGAAAACAAATATAAAATAAAATAAAAAGTGCAAACTTACAACATAAACTTAAAACAATAAAACAAATATAAGATAGAATATGCAAGATTACAACAAAACTAATATGAGACTAATACAAAAATAAATAAATAAATATGAGGTAGAACATGCAAGATTACAACAAAACTAATATGAGACTAATATAAAAAATAAAAATAAATATGAGGTAGAACAGGCAAGATTACAACAAAACTAATATGAGACTAATATAAGAAAAAAAATAAAAATAAATATGAGGTAGAACATGCAAGATTACAACAAAACTAATATGAAATTAAAACATGCAAATAAAAATAAATAAATAAATAAATAAGTATAAGCTAAACAAACCACTAGGATTATAACAACACACTATGAAATATAAAGCAAGAAAATAAATATGAGATATAAAATATAAGAAAATGAAAGACTAAAAATTCACCTTTGAAAGAAAGATTGAACTTCTTGATTCCCAAACTTCCTCTTGATCACCCTCAAGTGTAGGAAGTGTGTTCTCAAATTCTCAATTCGAAATTATGGAGTTTATGGTATGGAAAGTGGCTAACTCTCTAGTTTTCTCACTTTCAATCACTAAGCACTCTTCCTTATGATCAAGGCAATTGATCTTTGGCTATATCAGAATTTTAGAGTGGTTTTGGTGTATGGAAATGAGGAATTTCAGTAGCTATGGAAGGTATGGGGTGTATATGGAAGATGGGAGTGTGTTTAGCTCAAAAACTCAATTTTTCTCTCTTCCTCTTTTCTCTAGCTCAAATGTTCTCTCCTTAATCTATTCTCCTCCTCCTTTCAACAATTAGATGTATACTTATAGGCTAAGCAAGTGGAGAAATGGTGGAGGGTATGGTGGAAGACAAGATAGAGCATAAATGAAGGTAATGGAGCTAATGGAACACTAATGGAGCTAATGGGAGCAAAAATGGAGCATTATCTTCAATGGAGCAAACACTAGGTAATGGGGGATGAGTATACATGCATTGGAACATATTTGGGTCAGAAAAACGGATCAATGGGTTGTCCCAACCGAACCAAAACCAAGAAAAATGGGCTATTGTTGTTTTGGGCCGAGTCAACAAAATCTGCTTTTAAGTCCAACTTCAAATGGGCATATCTCCTCCATATGGACTTGGTTTTAGGTGGTTCTTGGGTCCAAATTGAAGCCCCAGAAGTCTACTTTCCAATGGTGGTGGCCTCACATTTAAAGTCCAAGTGTACAAAGAGATATACCTAATTTAGTAAAGGCTGTCTCGGGCTGGGTCAACAAAATCTGCTTTGAATCTCAACTTCAAATAGGCATATCTCCCTTATTTGGACTTGGTCTAAGGTGGTTCTTGGGTCTAAATTGAAGCCCAGAAATCTACTTTCAATGGTGGTGGCCTCACATTTAAATTCCAAGTGTACAAAGAGAAATGCCTAATTTAGTGAAGGCTGCATTTCCTTCTTAATGATTTGATACTCATTCTTTTCCTAAACCAGTTTTCTTTCATCCTCCTATTTCCTTTAACTCCAAACCTATAAAGAAGATATTTTTAAATATTTTTCAAAAAGTTCACCTCCCTTCCATTTATTTCCACTTTGTCCTTACCGGTTTCTTGAAAAGTGCAACATTTTAATCGAAATAGGAGCCTCGGACATTGTAGAAACATTTAAAATATATATATATATATATTTTGAAAAAGGGTTTTAAGGTCTAAAATAGTTTGGCCAAAAAATGGGTGAAGGTTGGGATTAAAACTTAAATTCCATCTTTCTTCTTGAGAATTTTGTGAGAAACACATTCTAATTGTCATCATCGGGTAATCAAAAGCGCCCAAGTTTTAGGGCGGTCAAAAGCAGGGTGTCTGGTTGCCCTCTTTGACAAAGCTCAAAGTCATTTCATGGCGTGAGTGAATATCAAAGCCAAAAGGCGACCCTTTTGACAAGGCCATAAGACTTGGGC